>CACRXK020005493.1:0-27468 GCA_902702795.2 Paramuricea clavata
AATACTATTTACATTACGGTGTACAAATAGATGAACAAATACTATGACAAACATAAATGTCAAGTTAAAATACACATACCGACTATATGGTCTCTTGTTGTCTTTAGTTCGTACAACTATAATCCAGTCAATAATCCAAGTCTTCCTTTAAAGACTTTACTCTACTGTTCGCTCGCTTACACTATGCATATGTGATATGTCTATACCTAACAGTAACTATATATATATATCAATAACAAGGTAATTAACATAAATTGCATGCATGATCCGTTTAGTTTAATTGGTAGCTACACCCGAGATGAAGGATTTCTTCGACAATTTCGAGGTCTCCGAACCTCTGGAACCTCGTCATGCATTCTTTGGTGGAAGGACTAACGCAACACGCCTATACTACGACGTCCAGCCAGAAGAGAAGATCCGCTATGTCGATTTCTGCAGCCTCTACCCATGGTATGTATCTTGTTAAAGTCCTTTAACTCAAACGTGCTTGTCGTTAACCTTCTTAAGCAATTTTTAGGTGTAACAAATACGGCGAGTATCCAATTGGCCATCCTGAGATTATTACTGAGAACTTTCAACCTATCAGTGACTACTTTGGTTTGGTGAAATGTTCTGTGCTTCCTCCTCGTGCCCTATACCATCCCGTCCTCCTTTACCGTACTCAGGGTAAATTGATGTTCCCGTTGTGTCGTACCTGTGCCAACAACCTTCAACAAGAGCCCTGCCATCACAGCGACGCCGAGCGAACACGTCATGGGACGTGGGTGACTTTGGAGCTCGAGAAAGCACTGTAGAAAGGCTACGAACTGGTGAGAGTCGACGAAGTTTGGCACTTCTCCGAGCACACGGATAGACTGTTTAAGGACTATATTGATACGTTCCTCAAAATCAAACAAGAGGTAAGGTTTCATCACATGTGTGATATTGTCACATCATTAGTTTCTTATTATTCCTTTCTCTTTTGCAGGCGAGTGGCTTTCCGCAGGGATGTGACACCGACGAGAAGAAGGGGCAGTACATCGCTGACTACGCCGCAAAAGAAGGTATTCAGCTGGATCCAAGACAGATTGTCCAGAATCCTGGTCTGAGGGCGTTGGCGAAGCTCATGTTGAACTCTTTTTGGGGTAAGTGCAATGGCAAATTGTCCACTAACGGTATTTGTTTTTCCTAGGGGAAAAACAAGTGTTTGTTAAAAACCTATCATTTCTTGTAGGAAAGTTTGCGCAACGACCCAACATGACCAAGGTCAAAATCATATCGGATCCAGCTGAATATTTTGACCTCCTATCCAGCGATCAGATTAACGTCACCGACGCGAACTTCATCAATGACGAGCTCATCGAAGTCCACTTTGAAAACGTTGACGAATTCGTGGAAGCCGATGGAAAGACAAATGTGGTCATCGCCGCGTTCACCACAGCCCACGCCCGCCTCAAGCTCTATGGTGTCCTGGAGCAGTTAAATCGCCGGGTCCTGTATTTTGACACAGACTCAGTAATTTATGTTTCAAAGGAAGACGAATGGGAGCCGCCGACGGGATCCTATCTTGGTCAGCTAACAGATGAGTTAGATGGAGGTTACATTACCACCTTTGTGTCTGGAGGTCCTAAAAACTATGCCTACGAGACAAGCACAGACAAAACAGTATGCAAAGTTAGAGGGATCACCTTAAACTACAGGACTGGCATAGCTGAGAAGCCTTTTCACAAAGGTGGGACTTTCTAAAGAAAGGAGGGACTTTCTAAAGGGACAGTCGGCTATAATAGGGACTAATGTTGGTAATTATGTTCCCATGGGGACATTCGTCTGTGCCGGGGACATCCGGGGACAAACATTAGTCCCCAAAGGGACTATCTGTAGAGGGACAATCGGCTATAATAGATACTAATGCATGTACTTTTTCCTCATGGGGAAATTCTTCTATACCGGGGACATCCGGGGACAAAAATTAGTCCCCGGAGGGACTTTCTAAAGGGACATTCGGCTATAATAGGGACTAATGTTGGTAATTACGGCCCCATGGTGACACTCTTCTGTGCCGGGGACATCCGGGGACAAAAATTAGTCTCCGGAGGGACTATTTGTGGAGGGACTATCGGCTATAATAGGGACTAATGCATGTAATTTAGTCCCCATGGGGACATTCTTCTGTGCCGGGGACAAAAATTAGTCCCCAAAGGGACTATTTAAGTTGTGGTATGTTCGGAAACATTCATTTGATAACATGCCTCGAACGCGTAAGGTCTGTCCCATGTGCGGAAAGAAAGGTTTATTAAAATTATCTAATCATTTAACCAATGTTCATAAACTATCTACTCAAGAGAGACAATCAAATCTTATTCGTGCTATGAAAATGCCTATTGATAGAGCAACGGTATTGATCGAGTTGCAAAAGATAAATAGACTGATCGAAAAGCATCTGCTTTCATTTTCATCATGTATTCCATACAGTTAAGTAAGACACGCATTTGGGCTTCTCGTTTCTGGCGGTACAAAATCAGGCAAAACCACCTTTGTGAAAAGGCTTCTCAGCTATGCCAGTCCTGTAGTTTAAGGTGATCCCTCTAACTTTGCATACTGTTTTGTCTGTGCTTGTCTCGTAGGCATAGTTTTTAGTTCGTAGGCATAGTCTTCGTTGAACAGGCGACGTTGATCCTCGGTCCAATTATACATGAAGCCATCAACAACTCCGGCAACCGGATTCTCCCGTTCAATATCTTCGGCCATCGCGTTCGTCCAAAATATAATGCGCTGTTGAAGAACAGCTTCCTTCTGCTCGTCAGTCAGAACAAACGACTCCTGAAGAAAGTCGAGTTCACTTTCAGCTTCACAAGCTTTGATAAGATCCAGCATATTAATCTAGAAATATCATAAACATATTAATCTAAAAATACATATTCAAAAACAATTTTATCCAGCCTATGACTCTGAAACTATCGTAAACATATATTCAAAACAAATACACAAACTTACCGAATGAGCCATTTTAAAAACAATCCAACGCAATCCAAAAACCGAGAACACTTCAGAACCAGAGAAAACCAGAGAAAACCAGAGACCACTTGTCAAAACGCAACAGTGAGAAATGAAACGCGTGTTCGAAACACGATATTTATAATCTCTGATAATTTGTTTGGTCGCGCTACTGTGCTGTGCCGCTAATTGATCTCATTTCTGTAATGCTAATTGATCACCTGCCACATTTGGCCCAGGCTTGCCCGCGTTAATTGGTCGCGCTACCTGTCACGTTTGGCCCAGGCCTGCCCGCGTTAATTGGTCGCGCTAACTGGTGTCATAGATTTTGCAAGTCATTATAAATTCCGCCACAGATTGTTAGCTGAACATAGTGACGTCATTAGCGGCATTGGCGGCATCCCTTTGAACTCCAGAGTGGGGGGCTTTACTACTCATTCCTTAAAAAGAGGCGACAGACTCTCTAAAAATGAGCGACAAACAACAGCTTCTGACTGGAAAAAAGCGACAAATTGCGATTTATGTTATGGGTTAAAAGTGACAGCGACATTTATTACAATGAAACAAGCGACCAAGCAGCTACAAAATAAGTGACAAGCGACCTGGGTTACACTCTTGGTGGGCCTCGTTAATGGGCTTTTATTAACGTCAACAATGTAATTGAATACAGCTGACGATATACCAAAGTATATCAAATAAAAATAAGTCTGCATCATATTATATTTTATTTCACATTAATTTGCTGATTATTATTAGAAACATATTAATATATAGATAACTAGATAAATCTACGTAAATTAAAAGAAGCCAATCAGAGGCTTTGTTTACAAACTGGCTTGTGAATTTTATTACGGACATTTGAACTTCGCAATGAATTAAGTCGAATTTATGAGCTTCGTGATCAGAAAGAAGTTCGGAACATTTGACAAAAGTTATGTAGAATCGACTGTAAGTCATAAGAACATTTTCAAAGTTTATTGGGTTCCACAGAGAGCGCTCAAAGAAGACTTCGCTATAGAAAGGTAGACATATTATTACACAAGTCATTAGCGTACTGCAGCCGTTTGACTTCAAATAATATTACGATTAACGCTTAAAAAGCTGAAGAATGACACAAACTTCAGTTAATGTACAGTATTTCACATTGCTTTGCTATCTATTTAGCTAACAAGAATATATTCAAGGCAATTCATTCATTTTGTCGCTTTGCGTAAACAGCCGTTTTGGGGGCAATTTGACCCTTCCATTATTCGCTCAAACTCTTGAAATTTTGTATGGCCCAAAAATGTTATTTCACGTATCGAAAGATCAGTCCTTGCTGAAAACGTTGGTATAATGTTCATGTTCTAATTCGAGGTATCAGTGGCAATATATTGATTTTAATCGGACATAGTCTAAAGTTGCGTAAAACAAGCGACAAGTTGAAAAATCGATAAAATATTCAAATCTAGATCAAATTCGACTTTGAGAGCTGCTACTTGTACGTTAGTGTTTGTATTTTATGAAAAATAAGTTTAAATGTGCAGTACTTTTGATTTACCAGCGTAAACAAGCTCAATCTGAAGTAGTTTGTATCGCCCTGAAAATAAGTCCGTCAGCCGTGAGAACACAAACATCGACTTCTCGTTAAAAATATTTTTCGAATCAAAGTTAAACACATATTTATATTATCAGGTCCAACTAACTTACATTTTGACAAAGTTTGAGCGATTTTGATATTTCACGTTCTGCACGACATAGGCGATATTTCCAGACAGCCTCTCTTAACTCTATGTAAAAATACCGCACTAAGAATAAACTAAAAAGCAGGAAAAACAGTAACTCAAACTAGCCCAAAATTACATTAGATACATCGACACACTTTGATTTAGCACCAGTTTTTTCGGCAAGTTTCAAACGATCTACCATAAATATTCTTAGATTTTGCGATTTACCTCATCGCGTTGTACAATCTACTGTTTACAGTTAAAGCCATATTTCAATATACAATTACTTTATGGTTTCCGTGTTTGGATAGCCTGATCCAAACACGCGGGAATGTTGCGAGAGTTAAGAAATTAAAGCGCGCGAACACGAGCCGAAGGCGAGTGATTTTGCGCGCTTTTCTTAACTCGAGCAACATTCCCAAGTGTTTGAATCAAGCCATCCTAACAGGGAAACCATAAAGTAATTGTTTTATAAAATAACAACAATACGATAGTCTTCCGTCTCTGGATGGCCTGATCCAAACATGGGTTTCGACCAATCAGAGCACGCGTTATATACATGTTATTTTATAAAGTGATATGTAAATTTTTATGGAATTAGAATAAATTATGTCCGGGATTTCCGGCCATGAGATAAATTTGTACAGTGAAACATTAACTTTGAAAAAATGCTAATCCCAGGCTATATGCATAGGCTATATGCATGTGTGGTCATCTCGCTAACCTCAAAAAAGGACAGCTGTTTGCCAAGAGTGGAGGAAGCAAAGCTTACTGAAAAAGCGTGACAAGCATGAAAGTGTTGGAAATCGTTTGACAAATAAGTTGTAAATCACTTAACTTTTCCAAATTTTAAAGAAACAATAAGTGTGGGAAATCCTGAAGTATAGGATAAGTTTTTTTATGTATGACTTTGCTACGTGTATGGTTTAAATTTATTTAAATACGATTAATAAGTTGTAGGTGAGTTTATCGGCATGAAAAAAGCACTTTAATTCCAATGGTTTGAAAAATGGATAGCGCATCTGCTGTGGTGGCCCCACCATTAATCTAATCTGTTGTGGACATGTTTAACTCTTCCTTTGTATTTCTAGTCACCGGTGGGAAATGACAAATATAGTCAAGATACGAATTTATTATCAGTAGTCTTTCTTTTTTTCTAAATTTGCCTGTAAATAACTACTAACGGGCCCGGGCCATCAAATATGGACCCCATAAGCCTCATTATGTGGTGTATAAAATGTTCTAAAACTATTTCGAAGAGGTTTTGGAAGCTATAATCACAAATCACATAGGCAAATATATTTGTTTATAGTTTAACTGAACTTAATTAAAAAGCAAACGATTAGACTGATCATGAACTTTACTGATTTATAAATCTCATCTCATTAAAATATTCTGGCTTCAAAATCGAGTTACTGAATTCAATAGGATGCTTTATCTAGTCCTTCGCCCGTATTCTAAAAGCTCACTCACACTCACACTCAATGAGTGGAGGTTCAATCTGAGGTTATCTTGAGTGTCAGTGCTGTTTTTGAATAGCTGGAGGGCGAGCAATCACCAAGTAAGGTATGACACTAGCCCCTCCTGCTATTCAAAAACAACATTGACACTCAAGAGAAGCTCATATTGAACCTCCACTCATTGAGTGTGAGTGAGCTTTTCAGAATACGGGCGCTTATTTCAGATCAGAGGTGAACATTTAAAAACGTTTTATGAAGCGTTTCCTTTTGAATTTTACATTAGAATATAAAGGCCCATAGAATACAAAGAACATACCTGCTTTATAAATTTAGTAATAGCATAGTTGCCCGGGTTTCTTTTGTTTCAACAGGGACGTTTAATCACGTATCGCCCGCTGTAGCGGGCGATTAGTTCTAATCGCCCGCTAGAGCGGGCGATTAGAACCAATCGCCCGTTACCAAGGGTCACACCTTTGTCTCCCTGACGACTACGCATTAGGCAAGTGCCTCACGCACATAATCGTGCAAGGAACAGCAACAGTTAGCTCAGAGCCGTCAATAGTCTATCATCCGATCCCTGAGTTGCCGCATCATTTAAATTACGCACGTGCAGTCTCCAAATTTATACTAATATATTTAGTGTGTTTGTTGTGGTACGTTAAATGATAGATTGCGCATGCGTAACCGATTAAAGCGTAAAAAGTGCGCATGTGCAACAAGCTTTTACATCCCACAAGCAATGAAGCAAATGTTTTAGCTTAAATACGCTGATTCCAAGTAGGGTATGTTTGTCCATTTTTAAATGGGAGCGAAACTATGCTATTACAAACTAATAGCATGGCTTTTCGGGAGATTAGTGATTAAATGACCCCTTACCCTCGGCAGGTTTGCGGAATTCCCTCGGGCTTCGCCCTCGGGAATTCCGCAAACCTGCCTCGGGTTACGGGCATAGATTAAGGAATGAATAGATGGCTCACTCTTTTGATGTTTTTGACGCTGCCGGCGCCCACGCATGTTCTTGCCAGAGTAATGGCGGCCTAGCAAGTAACTGTAGTAAAATGCATTGTAAAATTGACATCCGTGCTATTAAATCCTGTATTTTACCGCTTTTGGGGTGTTTAATGGAAAGATAAATCAGAATTATAAAAATACAGAATTTAGTAGCACCGATGTCAATTTTACAATGCATTTTACTACAGTTACTTGCTAGGCCGCCATTACTCTGGCAAGAACATGCGTGGGCGCCGGCAGCGTCAAAAACATCAAAGGAGTGAGCCATCTATTCATTCCTTAATCTATGCTTCTGAGCTACAAGGTCAAGCTGAGAACGACGTGTTAAGTTATGATGTTATTCGCATTTCGATTCATAAACCGCTACATAACGTAACACGAGTGGAATCGTCAACGTGGGAAACCACAACATTCACATACAACATTGCCAGACTAATAGCTGGCTTTACGCATTGAAGGACTAACCTCCGAAATGCGAATAACATCATAACTTAACACGTCGTTCTCAGCTTGACCTTGTAGCTCAGAAGGTAGAGCATCGTTCTAGAAATGCGAAGGTCGCGGGTTCGAATCCCAGCCGCGGTCAAGTAGAATTTTCTACTTGCCCGGTTTGGTATACACTCGTCTGAAAACAACTCATAAACCGCTACATAACGTAACACGAGTGGAATCGTCAACGTGGGAAACCACAACATTCATATATATATATATATATATATATATATATATATATATATATATATATATATATATATATATATATATATATATATATATATATATATATATATATATATATATATATATATATATATATATATGTATATATATATATATATATATGTAGTCTTTACTTAGCAGTGTATGGGATCTTGGATATAGTTACTGAATGGCATTGTCGAAAAATACAAACAAAAATAAACGTTAATATACGGTTAAATTAAGGCGTAATACACTGTGCAGTTTGTTTAATACATGCTTCTGGAAAGTATATGTTACTCAATTGGATCGCAAACTTCCTAACTAATAGACAACAGAGTGTAAGTTTCCAACCGAGTGGAAGTTTATAAATGCCGGCGTCCCACAAGGAACTAAGCTTGGCCCTCTCTTATTTTTGATCATGATCAGTGACTTGGCAGCGTCTGATGAAACTGTTAAATTTGTGGATGATACTGGCCTTTGGGAAATAATGTCAAACAATTCCCCGTCCCAGTAACCCGCTAACATCATCAGCTGCTCAGAATGGTCATCTGTCAATAATATGAAGTTAAATGTATCAAAGACTAAAGAATTGCGTGTCTTGCTTTTCTAATCTTATTCCATCGTCTGTCCCTATTACCATCTGTGCCCAAGAGTTGACGTCGTCTCTGCTCGAGGCAAAATTATTGGGCGTTGTTCTTTCAGACGATCTTAAATGGAACCTCCACATCGATTACATTTGCAAGAAAGCCGCGAAGCGTTTGTATGGTCTGCGCCTACTTAAGAGAAATGCTTTACCTTCACATATCCTGATCTCAACCTATTGACGTACACATATTCGACCAATTGTAGAATGTGCTTGTCAGGTGTGGCATTATGGCCTTCCTCAGTACCTGAGTGATCAAGTCGAAAAAATCCAAAAAAGAGCATTAAAAATGATTTTCCCTGGAGCTACCTATGCTGAATGTTTGCTTAAAGCAAACTTAATGACTAGTCTTTATGAACGTAGAACAGTTCTTTGCAAGCGCCTTTTTTCGAAGATGTTGGAACCCACTCATAAACTGGATGCGCGCCTTAGTACCGCCTAAAAATCTTCAAACTTATGATCTGAGGTCTTATTCTAACCTATTAGTATCTAGGTGTAGAACTGAACGTTTTTCGAACAGTTTCATTCCTGCTGCTTCTCGTGTTTATAATAATAAGTAAACTTTTGTCTATTAATGTATTTTTATCTAATTTACCTATTTTTACTTGTACTAGATAAATATAGAATAGATTAATTGAATATTTTTGTTCTTATATACCTTGTAATTCCAAAGCAATTCGGTTGTTACTGCTAGTTTGGAAATTTTATAAATAATAATAAAAAAACCTAAACCAATGGCGATCGACCAGCACTCTGAAAAAATGCCACAAGAGCTAAGAATGTCTTTTAAATGTCTCCGGTCAGCAATGTCTATGAATATTAACTTATAAATTATATACTAAAATTATCTAGAGGGCCGTAGTGGCCAGAACAATGCCCCAATTACCGGGGGCAAATTTATTAATAGAGTGATGACAACTATGCCCAGCAAGCACACAATCATGTCAAAATCTGAGGAAACTCGGCAAAATGTTGAAGAATCTTTGCATGGAGATTTAATGTCAGTTGTTTCCATTCTTTATTTTTGCGATGTATTAATAATAATATAGAAACAGAATGAAATGCCCAGAATGAGACTAATGCCCAGTTGGTAAACTGGGGAATTTTTATAAGTTAACTATTTCCTGGCCCCTGCATGGGCCAAAAATGACTTGTTTGCAAATGCCTGGGGGGGAGCAATAAGTATAGATCGAGTAGACTCCAGCATTACTTAATAATATGTGCCCTTGCTTGTTGATGACTGGGTACACTGGCAAAAATGGGTCATTCCGGAAAACATATGTACTGACATGACTGAGGAAATTGGATGTTAAGCTCCCACGCCCCCATGATTCCAAGTCTGATTTTTCCTTTCCCCATCAGGGCGGCAAAAATTTCCTCTGTAGGTTCTGGATCTTTTCTGGAACGATTCAATCCAGTTGCAAGACTATATTTAATGTTTTTGTAGTTTGATATAAAAAACAAAAGAGTGTTTTTGAAGAGATCAAAGTGCGAAGGCATCCGGTTGCATGACTTGCACATTGGAGCTGTAGTGAATATTCATTCAAGACAGGTAGATATGACATAACTGCATGGATTACAGTATATGGTTTTTAGTTCAAAGTCTCGGCACAAAATCTTGGCAAATTGTTGTGATGAGGAGTGAAAATCCTTAAATCCACGTTAGTTTTTAATAGGGCCAAAAAAAATATGTGGGTTTCCGGTTTCCCGACCCTACCTAGCTTTTGGACGTCGAAATGCCGACCCTAAACTTTTTTATTGGATCATGCTTGTAAGTGTTTCCACTTAGAGGAAAAAGTTTGTGGAAAATTGAAATTTGAGGCAATATTAGGGAAATTTATCTTTGGATGTGGAAGCACTGACTAAACAAAATGGCGTCCGCTTATTCGGAAAATTAAAAAGAAGTTTAAAAAAAAAAGGTTAAAACCGACCTACCCTACCTAAGTTTTTATAAGAAGAAACCGGAAACCCGCATATTTTTTTTTTTTTGGCCTAGTTGTAGTGATATTTCTCCTCCAACTTTGGATCCTTGCACTTTGTCAGAGTCTCTGGTCCGTCTGTGAAGTGCAATTTATGAATCCTTGTTACCTAATTTGATTGAGTCTGAAGCAACTGGCCGTGCAGATGGCACTCTTGCAGTCTTGCTTATATTTTAAAGCGTTGCACTGAAGTTATTGCCCCATCTCTTGCTGCTTTATTTGAGATATCTATATGTATAGAGAGCGGAATAGTTGTTTCTGAATGGAAACCTGCAAACGTGGTGCCCGTTCCTTACTCAAAAGGGACTCTCATGAAGTCATAAACTATAGGCCTGTTTCATTAGGCCCCGTTTATATGAGACTGGGATGTAGTCAAACCTGTATATTATGAAATTCGAAATTTTCAGTATGTTCATGCACATGAGACCGCGATGTAGTACGAAAATCATAAATCTTTCAATTCACAAAATTTTGCCTGTCATTTTATTTTTTATGCGGGTTTTTGCTCTACCAAATCGATACTTTTTGCTCACTACCAAAGGTCCCAGTTTAAAAGTGCATGGTTTAAGCTTGCACATTCTGTTACATTACGAATTGGTACCGATTATTATAAGATTTTGGTAATTTTTTTTGTAATTCTTGGCAAAAGACTCAGGAGTATGAGATGAATAAAACAACCGATTATATCTTTTAAAAGGTTTTTAAATAATTTTTACTACTTTTTGGTACTACATGTTGCAACAACAGTATTAAAGTTTAAACGTAAAAAAATCACGAATTTCAATCGTAACTATGAAATAGCTAACATTTACTAAATTCTCTTTTGTGCCGTTGTCATACTTGCACTTTAAGGCCCTGTCACACTATTGCGTATCGTACTACTGCATGCTCAAAAATATTGTGCGTATTGGACGTATGGTTTATACGATAAGCATACTCTAGGCACACGCTAGCTGAATACGCTAGAGGTACGCCAGATGTACGGTACTCATACGCTGGCATTTCAAAGGATTTTTGTACGTTTGAAAATTATTTCATTAATTTTGATACGCTTCTCATACGTTTCTCTCATACGCAATAGTGTGACAGGGCCTTTGGCATAGAGTATAAATGCATGGATACTAGTATACTATTTGTCGATTTATGACTTAGTTTAGTGATCTTTCTGTTGTTTATTTAGTTGACTATAAAAGATTATGCAGATATAAGTACTTCCAACCGTTTGAAATCCAAAAATGAAAAGTAAGTATAATGTTTTGGTGAAATAAAAAGTTTCTGATGAGTTTTTAGAAGCTCGAACCTTGATTAACTATAAAATTAATATATTAAAATGTATTATGCAGTAGAGGAGTGATTTCTCTTTCAGGATTGTTTTGGCTAGCTGTGCTAGTTGTTGAGCGCGGCTATAGCCACTATATATCTTATAACAAAACCAAGATTAACTACATTTATTTATTATATAGGTTTACGCAATAGTGATTATAGTTCATTTCTACTGTATATAGAAATGCACCGAAGAAAAAAGTGAAATCCATACTATATGTATGGAATTTGCAATTGCATCACTGAATCCATAGATGTATGCATGCTATATACTTTTTTCCATATATGAAAATTGGATTTCCATATACGAAGATCCATACTATTTCCTATATGGAATTTGAAAAAATAGTAAGGATTTTGAAAAAATTCCAGTGATGGTTTGTGAATTGCCTACAATTTTCTTTTTCATAAGAAACTTGCTAGCCTGCGGGAACTCCCATGGCATGCATCGCCAGGCGTAGTAAGGGACCACGCAACAAATGAGAAAAGCTTTTCACGCGCTTTTCCAGGCTTTGGGGAAAATATTTATGCAAGAAAATACGCTGATTATGCGGAAGCGGTCAGCATGTAAATACTAAATAATATGGCGCATTGCAAGGAATGAGGGTTCGATACAGACAAGTTTTTCCCCCGCTCTATTATACAAGTGAATAATCAATAATTGGCCCGATTTATAAGACCAAACGTTTCCTGGGGCTCCTTACCGCAACTTTCTCTACATTAGTGACTGTGCCTGCGACCCCTGCTGCAGCTTGCTCGGCGGCGCCACGCGTCTCCTCGCTCACCTCCCCTCTAAAGGTGAATAAATTTGAAAATCCGTCTACGACTTTATGCCTGATGATAACTTTGCAAAATGTTTCATGCACACTTAATTACATATAAACACAATGTTCCTATTTTTGTATATTGCAATAACAATTGTTAATTGTGTTCTTTTTGTGTTTAAAGGACTTTTGCAATGGTTAAACCAGATGCTATTCAAGAAGTTGGTAGGTGAAAAATATTTGACCATTTGAAAGAGTGAATTTTAAAATGAGATGGAAAACGTTTACAGCATCATCAAATGTTAATTGCTTAAGGCCCATCTACACGATACGACTAGTCGCATAGTATAGGTATACTATTCTTATCCTGGCGTATGTACTTATATGTTACTAATAAATACGTGTAAAGATGTCACATTCAGTCAAATTTCGCAGGTATAGTGGCGTCAGCAGTCGTTTACATATACGCCAGAATGACAATCGTATAAATTTCTCCAAATGTTTTGACCATAATCATCATAAATCTGCCTCGTCCACAGGCGTCTCTTGGTCTCTTACAGCGCGAACGCGAAAGGAAAGTAGATGAAAAGCAGATGGAAAAGCGACGAGAGAATGGAAAAGCGGCGAGAGAATACATTTTTCTCGCGCGCCGCCTTTTCCTCTCGATCGCGAAATTATCTTCATAATTAATAATAAAAAATTAATAATGAAAACGAAATTATATTAAAGAGACGTCTGGGTACGAGGCAGATCATAAATCAATGTGCTGTCCGCCATCAGATCTTGGATTATTGTGGATATATGCACGTTACGTCACAAGCATGCAGGGTCACGCTATTATTTTACCCAGATATGCAATGAATTGATCATTATAAGCCCAATATTATACTTCGGTCACTATTTCATCTAAACATTTTTTCTGGCGCACACATGTAGTAGTTTTATAATATGGAAACCCTGCTTTTGACGACGTGACCAAAACCACCGTTAATGAGATAAACAATTAATCCATGATGGCGTACTCTCATTGTTTTCGTGCAAACTATTTTAAAAACTATAAGCAAGGTATGAAAAAGTATGCAAGTACTTTTATCTATACAGTATATATCAGAGCAATCAATTGTGGATTTATTGTTGTATGCAGGTACCATTATTGACACAGTCTACCAGAATGGGTTTGCTATTTGCAACATGAAATCAGTGATACTCTCAAGGTAAGACAATAAAATAAATATTGTACTTATTTTTTCATCAACTCTCATGAAATGTCTTCTTTTTGTCGTGGACTCACGGTTGAGGCAGGGGCGTACCTTGATTGTACAAATCAGAAGTGTTTGAGATCGAGAAAATTGGAGAGAAAAACTCAAGCCCCCTCCGAACATTAATTTGTACTATATACTTGGCAATAAAATTAAGTTGAAGGGTTTGTATAGATCGAAATTATCGAGCGTAAAGTCCAGTTACATGCACGTCTCTGGCAGGAATCGAACTGCGGCCCTGCCCTTCCGGTGCAGCGCTCTAACAAACTGAGCTACTGGTGGTTTGATTCCTGCCAGAGAACGTACGGTATACTGTAGTTCCATTTTTCACAGCTGTTCCTGGTCAAATGTATATATATATAAAATATACGCTCAAAAGTTCCATCTACAAACCTTTCAACTATTATCCAATCGAGTGAGCCAACGTTGTTGTTGCCGAGATGTTGCCAACAAAATCTTGCAATAAAATTAAGCCCGCCCCGACCTTCCATAATTTTTCTCTATCTTGATTGGTTGTGGATATATGTTGACCAGAAACATTGTGTGGTCCGCTGTCTTGTTTTATACTTCGAATAATTAATTGGAGTTTTGATGACGTCTGTTAAAATTGATACGTCGTGGTCTAGACTTTTTTTATTGCACGTTTGCATGCCCCCAATTGCATTGTTTCCATGCATGTTTGCCTATTTTTAGCACGGTATGAAAGTTAGGCTATATACCTATATGTTTCGTGCGCGAATATATCTTTCTCTTTGAGCCCAATCACAAATCTATATTATCGCGGGTTCGATTCCCAGTCGTGGTCTCATATGCTCGTAAGAAGAACACATACATCACACGAGTAGAATCTCAGGAGAACATATGCATATGTATATAACATTTACTAATATCTTCAAAAACAAAAACGATACAAAAAAGTTTTTTGAACAACGTTCTTCCTTTTTTAGCCTATACTGCTCCATGTTTAAAGTTTTTGGATGATGTATCAATCTGAGTGTGTATGTATAGTTGACGAAAAAATAATGTTCACCACTATTTTTAGAAATGAAGCTGAAGAATTCTATAGGGAGCATTTTGGCAAGCCTTTCTTCAAGTACGTATTTACAGTAATTATATTATATAGTAATTTAGTAAACCGATATTTGGACAACCGAATTTTTTCAAGAATGGAACCCCAATCTGAATGGCACATAGTAGCTCACTGTGCCATCGATTTTCCAATGAATACGCTATGTATTTAAGAAATAGAAAACGAGTGGCGTGCGTTTTATGGTGTGATTATGCAGGAGGGGGAATGTTGGAAGAATACGAGAGAAGCGTATAGGCGAGTACTGCGCCTGAATTTTCTGGCGGGCGAAGGAACAAAAACATTATAAATTTTGGAAAATAAACTCAGTGGGGAAAAATGTTGGGAAATGACAAAAACAACCCACTCTGATAAGGAGACGAATTTGCTGCGTTTTACAAGCCGGATTTGGCACGAAAGCAGTGGAGTCCAAGGTTTTCGTCGAATTGTTTTGTTTTCGTTTTATTTCAAGATATGTCAAGTAGTTTTTATATGAAGCATTTAAGGTACTTTCGTAATGAAATTTATTTGGTTTTGTACCTTTTTTTCTATTTTTTGTGTATTCCTGTAGTTTTTAAGCTTTTTTCGGCTAGTTTCATGCGGACTCAGAAACATTTGGGAAAATCTATTTGCCTTGCTTCTCTTGTTGGCTATTTTTGCACAAATTGTTTTGCCAAGAAACCAGAGACAAACCAGAAAAACTAAAAATCAAGACAATGCATTATGGCGTTATAATGCACGCACATTAGCCAATCAAATTACGTGTTATATTTCACTTATATTATATAGAGAATAATACATGGGTGCGCGGAAATAACAGATTTATTTCGAGTGTTGAAAACAGAGACGGATTTTCAG
Organism: Paramuricea clavata; assembly: GCA_902702795.2. Classification (NCBI taxonomy): domain Eukaryota; kingdom Metazoa; phylum Cnidaria; class Anthozoa; order Malacalcyonacea; family Plexauridae; genus Paramuricea; species Paramuricea clavata. The sequence goes on from CACRXK020005493.1 coordinate 15,745, forward strand.
AGACGGATTTTCATATTTTCGTTCGGGGGGGGGGGGTGGATAAATATCTGGGAGGAGGGTGCTGCTGCTTGCTTTGGCCGGGGCCTGGTGGCAACGCCCGGAAAGGCCAAGGAAAAAGTTTAACAAAATTTGTTTTCTAGGCCTGCATGACAAGATCTGAGACCATAATATTGGTAATTTTACAAATTTAGTAGTAAGAATAATCAAATATGAAACTATCAAATCAAAATATATATAATTTGCGGGGGTGCAAAAACTTTTGGGGGCGGTGCCAAATGCCTCTGGGTGTGTGTGTGCAAATCATTTCTGGGGGGGGGGGATGCGCATCCCCTCCCCCGCAGAAAATCCGTGCCTGTTTGAAAAGCGATAATTTTTACAGAAAATCGATAATTGAAAAGCGATCATTTTCACATGTGAAATTATCATAAAATAATCTCACATGTGAGATTATCAGTTTTATCAGTGCTCGAAATCTCTATATAATAAATATAAATACAGTATAAAGCAAGAGTGTCAGCGGTGAATACACTATAATGCATGTCTTTGTTATAATAAGCCCTTATGAGAGCTGAGAAGCGAGAGTTTGCATGAGAATTTTCTCAATTCTGATGATACCCGGTGATATTAATTACTTTTCATACCAGCAAAAACGCCCATCGACTCTCATCAAAATTAGACTGACGAAGCTCAGTTGATGAGAATGCATATACATGAGAGTCGATGAGAAGTCTCGCCAACTCATCAACTCTCATCCTCGTTTGACCTGGGCTTGAGTAGCCTATATATATAATGTTGAATCAAGTATAACGACCACGGTCAATTTACTGTATTGTAATAGATGATTGCATATGTTGTTATATTTTCGTACTTATGTTACAGCACTCTTATGTCTTTTATCACATCTGGACCTGTGTTAGCCATGGAGCTGAAGGCAGAAAGCGCGGTAACTCGCTGGAGATCTTTGTTAGGTATGTCCAAAATTGAACCATGCATGCTTAACAAATCCAATTTTTTTTTTTCAAATCCAATGCAGTAATAAATTTACGTGGTGTTTCCACAAACAAAAACAATTATATTTTATCGCCATGCAAACATTCAAAGAACTTATTAAATCCAATTTTGTTACATTTCACGTCACGAAAAATAAAACTGCTGATAGCTAGGATATTGTCGCAAAAATGTCATTGAAACTTGTAAAATCCTAATGATCATCGTGGCTCAACCGAAAACCGCAGAAATTAGATTGGCTCTTCACATTTCTCGTTTAAGCTGTTCTCTCTATCCTGTAAGGGCCATTCTTTATTGCTCAAGTGAGAAAACCTCTGCTTTCGAGTCTCCCCGGGCTGGAATGTCACGTTCTGAACGGTGGCGAAGAAATCATCATTGCCTGCAGTAGCTGGGCTTGGATGGATACTAAATAAATTCAAAAATTGTTCTTTTGTTTTGAAAAAACTTGTTTTAGTCTTCTAGATAATAAATGCATGCTTGGCAAATGTTTACAGTTAATATAACAATAACTATATTTGACGTCATCCTTTAATTGTTAGAGGTTCTTGCTGACCTTTAACATGATCAGGGGCCAGTTGTTCAAAGCTAGGTTACCTTTAACCCTAGGTTAACCTGAAATTCAAAGCAAACTTTCCAACAGCTTGTTTATAAATTTAGAAATATTTCTTCAGAGATCGTGTCTGAATCAGTATGGGAGTTTTCTTCTCTGAAGTTGTGAAATAAACAGACGTGTAGAAATACATAAACTAAAACAGCAGGTTAAATTTTAACCTAGGGTTAGGGCTAATCCAGCTTTGAACAAACGGCCCTTGTTGTTTGGTAAGACCAGTGTGTCCAGGGGCGGATCTATAGCATCATCTGTAAAGAGGGGTGCAGGTTTTTTATCGGCCGGTTGTGCACGAGGGAGCCTTACTGCCGATTCTTCTGTGTAATCTGCAACGCTACTATCCCAACATTACAATCATTTGAGATGGCCGAATCTGCATATTCGCCGTTCTTTTACGTTTTACATTATCTTTTCTTTATAAAGTTTATATCGGCTTTTTATCGCGTATGCGTGACTGCATGGACTGTTGCTGTAGCACAGTACAGTAAATTTGCTTGTTAAAGTACTGTATATTTCAAATGCATGGCTGTATATAACGACCTCGTCATGTTTACATATTTAACATTTAACATGTTATTTATCACAAATCAATTGAATCGTTTCAAGAAATCGAGAACACACGCTAACAGTAGAAGTTCCGCTGATCGCTATTCGAAAATCTCAGAAAATGTATGGGGTGCTGGACTTCTCCAGAGGGGGGGGGGGCTGCTAGACACCACTAGGTGGGCTGCGCACCCCCTTGCACCCCCACGGTAGATCTGACCCTGAGTGCGTCTATAAGATAGCCGGGCGGATAAAGCGGCAACAGAAGCTACTGAAACATGTGTGATGCGCTTCAAGGCCTGGGACTAACTCGGCTACGTTTTCATCACTGACAAGAAAAAACCGGTGCGAAATTCAAAGAAACTGATTAAATATCTTATTTTGTCGAAATTATTGAGTCAATGGTTGATATACTGTACTTCTGTTTATTTTGTTAACCATGTAAGTAACACACTAATCTTTATTCCTTTCAAATCACAGAGTAGGAATTTTGCATTGGCAAATTCTAAGTTTTTAAGGATTCGTAAGAAATGTTTTAGGGAACTGACTCAGTGTTTAACGGCGACCTTTCGTATTATTATTATTGATCACTCTTCATTTTGCAGTTCCGGCTCTCACTTTATGTAATTATTAAATACCTTACACTGTCACCAAAACTTTGCAAATCCAAGGACGGCAATAACCTGATCACTTTATTTTGGTATTCCTTTTACTGTAGGTCCAACTGATTCGAGGGCGGCACGAACTGAAGCACCAAGTTCTCTTCGCGCAAGATTTGGATTTGGTATGTCACCATTTGTTATCAGTTATATAGTAAACCGGAGCTTTTTTATCTGTCTAATTCAGGCACATCGTCATCAGGTCGAGCTAGCTCGGTCACCCATGACTTAGGGACCGGTCATTATTTATGGCGGGGGTCGCACCGAAGAGAAACGTTTTTCTTGGCCCACCCCTGACCAACAACTTCACAAACGGATTCCATTCAGTTGTGGCCATACATGAGTTTGATAACTGCGTGTGCAATTTCATGTTGTTTGTACATGTTCTTACTCATTTGCCTCCTGGTAAATCGGAAAATAATCAAGATAATGACTCTGATTGATTGATTGATTGATTGATTCATTGATTGATTGTATTGACATATGACTGTTGGCATTGCCTTTTAGTCGTCAATATTTGAATGCGTCATGCTTTGGGAGATGACAATAAATGTTTATTACCCAACCCTTGAGTTGTTTTGTTTTTCATTTATCCAACCTTTTACTTACCGTACTCAAAATTTTGTTCGCCAAACCCTTTTCTCTTCGGTGCCACCCCCGCAATAAGTAATGACTGACACCTTTGTCACCAGGAGATAATCTGTGAGACAACAGTGTTTACATATGTTTATGCTTGTCCACGTACCTGCATGAGTGCACACCCTAGGCCTGGAAAAAATAATCTCCGTCTTAGTTTCTGTTACTAATACCCAGCCTAGACCTACATAGGACATTCACTGGGCAGGCGACACTTGATTTGCAGGTTAACCTACTTCAATGACGCCACGAGATACCGTGTAAAGTCCTAGTGAATTTCCAAATTCCGCAGAATTCAAAATAATATGGTTTATTTACTTCGCAAGAGAATCTCCTGCATTGTTTTCGCCATTGCCTAGGTTCCATCCAGTCTTCTCAAACGGGAATGCACTGAAATATAAATACAGTAGAAGGCCCTAGGGCTAGACTGCAATATTCTGTCCATGGTTTCCAATAGAATTTGGAATAGGAGGCTTTTTGAAGGGTGTAGGCGGCTATGTGGTTATTGTGATTGTGGTGCAGAAGATACTACTTGCCTGAGGGGGGGGGGGATTCGAGGGCGTCGTCCATTTTCACTTCAACTAAATGGTTTGGTGGTCGGATACTTTTTCCACCGCTGGCACACTCGCTATGATGAAGTGTGCCACCATGTTAATCTTGTGTCTTAAGCGCAGCTTGGAAATGTCATACATGCTTGCCATCTACTATATATATGACCACGCCATAATCATAACTAGGAAATAGACCCTTTTTTAGTGCCATTAATCGCTGTCACTACCGGCAGAGCGACACAGTATCCCCTATAGCATTTAGTTTATACTGATTAAAGATTTGTGACAGTATAATTAGCTTTTTTTGAACAGATAACACGAAGAATGCGTGTCACGGATCTGATTCTGATCAGTCAGCGAATAGAGTGAGTATTTGACCATGCCATTGTGACTTAATCTTGGGTTATTTTCAAGTCAGGATATTTATAGACTTTTTCAACGTCTTTTCCAAATGACATCATTTTTACTCAAACTTTCCTTGCTTGCTGTTAAAAATTAGGAAATATTTCTGAGGCGGACTTATGGTAACTATAAGATGTATAGATTTTATATACTGTATACCGTAAATTATTTATAAGTAGTAGCACGTCTTGCAAATTGAGGGAAATGAGCGATTAATTTTGCCCAAGGAATAGTTATGACTTTCAGAAATATTGCAATTGCAGAAAACAAAGGGGGGATTTAATCGCCAGGTGCCTGAATGTTATGTACTGTTTAATAAACGAGCAGGAGTGTTTTGTTAGGTTTAAAGCCACGAGCGCGTCGCGCGAGTGGCTTTAGACCTAATAAAACACAACCTGCGAGTTTATTAAACGGCTTCAAACACGACTACAAATTCAATAGATATACTGCCTTATTAGTATACTTTATATGAACTTATAAAGAATACTAATGAGGACACGACTACAATAGATACTGCCTTATTAGTATTCTTTATATAAAGAATACTGCAAATAGGAGTGTTTTATCAGGTTTAAAGCCACTGCACGTGACATATTATGGTTGACATGATTTGCCAATAAGCTTATGAATTATTAATGAGTGTTTGAATGGTTTGTTACACTATGATCTACGAGGAAAACTTTACCCGGAAAATTTGCATGAATTCATGTTAGTATTATATGTCATATTCTGAGCATGTATGCAAGCAAACTGTGGTGCAAGCTAAACATGATCCCATGCACAATGATTGTGGTCGAAGTGCCTGTAAAGTTTTTTTTTTACCCGAGAGGCACGGTTTTACGCGAAAAACCATGGGTGGAAGATATACAACAAGCAACGCCTGCCCCCTGATACAACCATGGGTGGAAGATATACAATAGGCAACGCCTGTCCCTCCATAATAAGCTGCATGAAACTGTTTATTAAGTTTAAACAAAAATCCAGACCATAATCCGCGGGTTTGTTACCCCATGAGAATCGCTCTTGTTACAACTTGAGAAAGCCGCATGAACTGGTTGTGCCACGCTATAAACTACAATTTCAGGTCTTCAAAGTCTTTTTTTCCTCCACAGCTAGGGCTTATAATTGTAAATAGTATAATAATATTTTATATATATATATATATATATATATATATATATATATATATATATATATATATATATATATATATATATATATATATATATATATATATATATATTTTCTTTTTAACTTATGCGTAAATTACGCAATTCGGCTTCATAATGGCCGCTATGCAATTTCTCATTAATAAATCTAATCTAAAGCTGTCTCCTCTTTAATAGGGCCCCCCTCTCCCATGAGCTATCCCCTCTCCAACAGGTTATCTCCTCTTCAAATAATATCTCATATTAATATTGATGTGTTTATAATTATACAGGAAACTGATTTCTTTTTCAAATCAAATGCTAAACGACAAAGCACGGCAAGATTTGCAGACTGCACACTCTGTGTTATCAAACCTCATGCAGTCAAGGAAGGTAGCCCATTACGTTTTAAAAAATATATTTAGTATGCCTCATTGTGCCTTCCATCCACGGGTGTGTCTAAAAAGTAGCCTGCATGGCAGGCCCTCAATTTTATGGGGGGGGGCCCTGATTTGCAGCGGGCAGGATTTTGGCATGAAAGGTGGTCTTTCCTGCAGCTGCCAAAATCCTGCCCGCTGCAAATCAGGCCCCCCCATAAAATTGAGGGCCTGCCACGCAGGCTATCTAAAAAAAGAATGTGAACCACTATACACTTCAGTCGTCTTGATTCTATATATGCAAGATTCATTAAATTATAGGATTTTTCAATTACGCCAAGTGAGAATTAACCCGTTGAGCGCTAGTGCTCTTTCCTTGACCGGTAAAATCGTCTGGCGTTATAGACAGAGTAAGATAATAAAGTAGGGCGCATTTGGGCGCAATACAACTTAATGGGTTAAAGACTTTAATGCATGGTTTTTATACAAACCTCGTGCAAACCCTGCTGGGCTGTCTAATTAAAAGGCCTTTCGTAATTATTGGGGAGTGAGCTGTATAATCTGTATATTAACTAAGCACTATGATCTTAAATATTGTTGATCATGTTGCTATAAGTTAAAAATTGGAGGTTTATCCCTTGAGCTTTGGCGACGTCATCCACCACAGAAACATCGGCTAAACAAGATTTGTTTTTACCAAGCATCATGCATGCACACTCGAAACAAGTTTTCTATCCAGACTTACTCGTTATCTATCTAAAAATATATTGAATTTATTGTTTACTCCACAATGACTTTTATTTTTAAGGGGTCGCAGGAAAGATTCTCATGGCCATCCAAGAAAATGGTTTCTACTTGAACGCTTTACAAATGGTTAGAAAATTATATAGTTTACTATACAGTTAACCGTAAATTATATACTTTATTGATAATTCATGTGAAAAGAATGTTTTACAATAATATCATGCAGTTTTCTCCAGATATTCGCATTCAACAATAAAAGAATAATATTCCTAAATTTAATGACATAATTTTTTTTTTCATTTTCAACAATTATCTTAAGTATATATACGCGTATATATATCCCTAGAGCATACTTTTCACCTAAAATAATATTTTTGTGGTGTGAAAGCAAAATGAAGAACGTAGCACCGAAACTGATTAGTATAATTTTTTTAAAGAACTGAAGATGAAACTTACGGAACATTATACAAATAATGAATGTTTATTCGTGCAATGGTAAGAATATTTTCATTCGGTGAAAGATGGAATGTTCCATTCAACGAGGCGACAGCCGAATTGAATGGAACATTCCATCATCACCGAATGAAAATATTCTTACCATTGCACGAATAAACATTCATTATTTGTTTTATATAATACCAAAATAGACTAATAGATTCGTATGAGAAGCATTTTGACGGATGCGATTTATCGAAAACACAAAGAGTACAATGGAATAAAACGTATAGTACAATTGCACTCGCAAAGAGTGCAATTAATAACGAATTCCATTGCACTCTTGGGAAATGGAATTTTGTATTCAATATCACGTGACCATAAACAGCCAATTAAACGATCAGAATTCAATAAGGTATATTACATAAAAAGGCATATAAAAGCATTTGGGTTACGTTTGTCATGCATTTAGTACTATTTGCACTCATACAAATTAACAAGACATTTCAAACGTAGTCGGTATAGTTTGTTGTCAAGATCTTAAACTCCTTATTTTATGACCGAACAAACATGCATGCGCAAAGGATTTCAATTTCTTGCCAAACGGTGCGGTAAAAATGTGAAATAGTAAAAGTGTTCAAAGATTTGAGTGCGGAGTTATATTCTTAATAATTTATTGAATATGTTTATACATTTTATTAAATTTCCATTTCAGTTTCACATGGAAGTCGCAAATGCACAAGAATTTTTTGAAGTCTATAAAGGCGTTTTGCTCGAATATAGCGTAAGTTACTGTCCAACTGTTATTTGGTGGAAATGGTGGGGGTGGTGGAAAAAATTTAAGGGAGATGCGTTGGTGTAGCTCAGCCCCATGGAATGTTAGGACTTAGAACTTAGGTCTTGACTCTAAACTTACACATAAAAATTTGGTCAAACTTCACTTTGGTATATCATTTTTAACCTTCCTCACTGGGAAGTGCATAACTTTTAAAGGGAGGTGCAGAATGATCTAGGGGGGGGGGGGTTGGAAAAGGCTTAGCATAATATCAAGAAGTATCCCAAGAGAAGTATCCAGTACCGACCAGGTTCAAACCAATCATTGTGTGACCACAATAAGTAATATGGTGGACTGATTTGTCGATGTACAGTATGAGATAATTAAGCCGATAATACAAAAAGGTTTCAAAGCTGCAACTTTTTCCATGACTGAATTTCTCCTGTTTTTTTTTCAACTTTAGAAAATGGTGGATGAACTATGCAGTGGACCATGTATTGTTGTTGAGATATGTGGTGAAGGTGATGTTCATAAAGCGTTTCGGGACTTTGTTGGACCTTCAGATCCGGTACGCTTTTGTCGGAATAAAGTAATTTACCGTATTTCCTCTATGTGGCTCCCCATTCTAATTAGCCCCCTGTCCATATGGTTACAACTGACGCGGCGGAGGAGGGGAAAAGGAGACAAGGTTGGCAAAGTCCATAGCCAAGCTGCACGAATCATCATAAACAAAGCCTTCTAAATCGAAATTACGGAAAACTTAGAAGGCTTTGTGTATGACACGTGGAGCTTGACTATCGGATCTTGCCAACTTTGTCTCCTTTCCCCTCCATCGCATCGTCGTGAATTTTACTGCAAAAAGTCAGAATATCTTTGAGAATATCTTTATATACCAAAGATTTAAATATAAATCGCAAAGTGTGTCTGGGATACTATCATGGTACCAACTGATAGTTCTTCTGTCTTTATCAGGAAGTAGCTAAACACCTTCGTCCTCACACATTGCGTGCTAAGTTTGGCCTGGACAAAGTAAGGAATGCAGTTCACTGTACTGACTTACCGGACGACGCATGTTTGGAGGTAAGGCGTTTTTAAGTTATTTCTAGGGTATATAAAATTTGAGTAGGAGACGTTAATTCAAGACTTTTACCTGCACGACTGGTATACTCTAATAACTATTGTCGCGTACTTAAGCTGGTACAAACCAGGGCGCTATAAAACAGGGTGTTTTATAGCGCCCTGTACAAACTTAATACTCAAGGTCTACTTGGTCTTTAAGATGAACAATATAAAGTACAGGTTTCTGAGAAGATTCGATTGATGTTGCGGATAACGCTACTTTTATAATCCGCCATTTTGGCGAGGATTTTGACTGAGAAGAGTTGAGGACATGTATGGTAAAATCAGGATTACAATAGACCTTCTTATAATGACGTCAAACGCGGAAAACCAATTTACGCAGTGTCCCACAGGACACTTTTAGCAACAATTTAACGACGATCGCAATGCAAGTCGTTGGCGAGCCAATAAATTTCATAAATGATTTTAAAAATTGTCCCTTGGGACGTCAGCATTATTAAGTGTTTTTCCGCGTTTGACATCATTACAAGAAAGGTCTATTGATAAATTTGATGAAATTGTGAACGCTATCTTTTACAGGTCGAATATTTTTTCAATATACTGAATCAATAAATGTATACCGAAAAACAGAACGTTTCAACATCAGTGATATGCAGTCATCGTGGATATGCAGCCAACATTCATTTTTCTTCCTTTATAAAATTAATGTAAATCATAGTAATTCATTGCATGCATGCACATAGCTTTTATTGTAAATATTGTTATTGTTTCACATATGATGTACAGTTTTATTGAAATAAAATGTATTGCAAGTTAAAATATGCCTAGAATGCTTATTGCTAATATGTTCGAACTAATAGGGGCGAGCATTGGCCCCTTTGTCAAACTTGGTTATTATTTGACCATCTGAAATTTATAGTTCTGCTGACTTCCACTCTTCGCCGCAGAAACTTGCACGAAGTTTCATAAAAACGAAAGAGAACAATGAATGACATGAAGATATGTTAGAGAAGTTAAGATGCCCCGGTTTACGCGGATACATGCGATATACACGTATCCACACCCGTAAACCGGGTACGACTTGCAACTTAAGAAATCCAAGATTTTCCGAGGTAAAAAAAACGATCGGAGAATGCATGGTAACTTTCGTTGTTGAGGTTCACCATAGATTTGGGAAAATTGACGAGCATATGTGCTTTGATTTATTTAGTATTGAAGTATTTCACTACTTAAAGTGCATATGACATGAAAAGTTTTATCTTTTTAAATAAAAGAACTCTTTAAGCTGTAGTGTAACTTATTTTTCAGTTTCTTGTTTTTATGGTTTGTTCCCAAGATATTTCAGTTTTGTTTGATATGTAAATAAGTATGAATATGTCCGCTAATTTATGACGTCACTTTGGTTGCAAGCTCGATTGGTTGAATATCACTGCTATCATCCAAGATGATAATTTCAAACTTCACTCACTGGTAAATGTGATGAAACACTGGAAAAAAACGTGAATTGATATCTACAGTTTTTGCTGCCGTAGGCAGCCACCTATTCTTGACGATGTGTTTTTCTCGCACCAGTCCGTTTCCGGTTGGCCGAGTTATGTATAGCCGAGCGACAACTCGATTTTATTTGCATGTACGAATGTACGGATGATCAGATTTATGACGTATTTTGACGTCATAGAAATTTTAAAAAATAACATACTCCAGATCGCGATTTGACTTTCCGAATATCCCGGTTGAACCTCGCGAACACCACCATGGACAATGACAATTTGTAAACACGTTACATGTACGCATAATGGCCTCTGTATATGGCATAGTCTCAGCCTCGTACCCAGGCGCAAATAACGTACTAAAAATTAGCAACACTACAGTGTTTTTATATAGATCAGTGGCTAAGAGAGCGAGCGCGCGGGGGTGCTAGGTCAACACACGACGGGAGCACCCCCGCGCGCTCGCTCAGCCACTGATCTATATAAAAAAACTGTAGTGTTGCTGTTTTTTAGTACGTTATTTGCGCCTGGGTACGAGGCTGGCATAGTCTCATCGCAAATTGTCTCTGACTGTTAAATAAAATGCTTTTCAAGGTAAGATGAAAGTTTGATCACAAATAACAATGTGTATTGGTCGATACGCGTTGAAACTTGAAGCGAATGAATTAACTGTATTTAAATTATTACATTTTTAGGTGCATACAAGTCTTCATAGTAAACAAGTGGACTTCGTCGATATTTTATATCAGTTTGTAAAAAATCTGATTGAGCTTGATCGTAGGCTTGATGGAACATCGTACTTCTAAGGGATAAATAATCACAGAGAGAGTTTATTATTGTTATTGTTATTTTGGCAATATCAATTGAGGCATTGAGCAGTATCGTAACATTGTCTGTCTTGCACAAAGATAGTCCTTTTGCAACCCATGCAGTGTGGATTGTTGTCTGCACATATTAACTTACCAGCAGTTACATGTAAATAACATGTCAACCGACGTTTGTAAAAGGTATGACGGTCTGTAAAAATGTATCTCCGAGATATGTCCATTGTTTAATAGCATAATATGAAATAATCCTACCAGCCTACATTTATATATTCACCTGGCTGTCACTACAGTACTCAGAGACAGAGTATACTATATTTTTTGATAATGCTCACAATCGTATTATATAGTTTTGCAGTTCTGATTGAGTACAATCTTAGGGGCTGATTACATGGAGAGTTTTCAGCCTGGGCTGAGTTTAAGGAGCCGATTACATGGAGCATTT
>CACRXK020005494.1:8988-26588 GCA_902702795.2 Paramuricea clavata
GATTATCTTCCCTTAAGATTATTGCTTGCTCGCTACTCTCGCTACCGTCGCTACTCTCGCTACCGTCGCTACCCTCGCTACTCTCGCTACCGTCGCTACTCTCGCTACTCTCGCTACTCTCGCTACCCTCGCTACCCTCGCTACCTCCGCTACCCTTGCTACCCTCGCTACTCTCGCTACCCTCGCTACTACCTTCACTACCTACAATGCTATACTCTTCACTACTATATAACTGCTTGATTATCTTCCCTTAAGATTATTGCTTGTAAATGATTAAAAATAGAACAAGTTAATACGCAAATTTCTATATTGTATACGAACATAGAATTTATTTGTTCAGTATATAATTAATATTTAACTATCCCTTTGACCAATCACAAAAGACCTTGTTGGAGCTGCTACATGACCCGTTTGCTGTGCAAAAAGCGGAAGTCGTTCAACAACTCAAAAACACTCAACCCTGATTGGACAACGAATTTAACAAACATTTCAAATTTTTTTAACAGTACTGTTATAATTTCAATCATACAATCAAAACTATTCACAAACGTTATAAAGTGTAAATATTACTGCAAGTATATAAAACTGTAGTACGTTAATATGTATAATAAATTGTATTTCACATTGTGTTTGTTAAAAAAATTTGAAATGTTTGTTGAAATTCGTTGTCCACTCAGGGTTGAGTGTTTTTGAGTTGTTCAACGACTTCCGCTTTTTGCACAGCAAACCGGGCACGCGGATATATTTTGGCCGAATTTTGTTATTCCCTCACGGATTTCAGAGCGAATTTAAGCTCTTTGATTAAAGCATCGTTGTTTTGAGAGTTATACGGTATCATTCTTGCAGGGGATATCGATTAATCGTGAAAGAAATGCATTAAAAGCGAAAAATCGAGGATAATTTCGTGTGACATATGCCAAGTCTGGGCTATTTTGGTCTCAATGTCTCCGTCACTGAGCTGTATAATAACTGGAGGACCTGCTCCTATACTTCGTTCAGTGATCAAAGCATCCTCGGTCCCAGGGCCTCACGGCTGACACTGCGTTGCCGGAGGCCCTGGCGAAAACCAAAACGAGAATTGATTTGATTGGTCGCATGAAAACAATGGAATGCGGAAATTGAACACGAACTTTGACTAATAAATATGGCTGACAATATGAATAGATAGGAGTGTATTAACTCTTCAAAGAAGACGAAGAGTCGTTTTGGTTGTTGAAATCTGCTGTCTATCAATGGAAATTTTATTTTTAATATAAAAAATGTTGGATGTTGTGTCACAATGTATTAAAAAGCTGCGCAAAATTGGACATTGGATTATTTAAAGATTGAAATCGCCGAAGCCGAAGGGACATTTTATAGTTTTATATACGAGATTTAATTATATACAGAGTATAAACAAAGACAGGCGAAAGGCTATGCGAGAAAAACTGTACCGTTAGTTGTACAAATCTACAAAAACTGTGAGTGATGTCTTGTATCTTTCAATTACAAATGAGAAAATCGTGAATGAGTGTCTGTGTGGTTTTTAAAGCAAGAGGGGTCCATGCCATACATAATATTATATTAAATATAGTATATTATAAAATATAAATTATTTTATAATATACTATATTTAATAGACATACTTTGTTGATTTTATATCAATTTCATCAAAGGCTCTTAATTTATGTAAAAATATTGTATTTTATATCAAATGTATTTAATAATGAAATATTGTATTTTAATACTATTTAATAATGACAAAGTGATTAATATAATAGCTGGAAATGTTAGTTCTTCCACCTTGTTTTGCCTTAAATTTCATGCAATATATAGCTTAATTTATAGGCTATCAATGTTTTTTACAGTTGACGAATTATATTGTTAATAGTAATACTGCAACTTTTCTACACTGGTGATGAGCCTCCCAATTTTATGCTGTATACATACATTCAGTATTTAGTAATGTGTCAACATCTGGGAAACTAACTTCTGAATCTCTTACATGCAGTTGACATAATTTTTATAAATTATAGTGCTAGATTTCAAGGTTTAATTAGTCACCATAGGCACAGGAGGAAAGTTTTGAAATTTAAATTTGAGGAGCACTTCATGTCAACAGCACCAAATTTATAATTTGTAAACTTTTGAAGAGAAATTGGGCATGGCAGAGGCAGTGCAGGGATCAGGTAGACAGGTATGGGGGGGGCTGTAGCTCCCCTATGTGGAAATTCTAGCTCCTCCCCAATCAGGGAAGTGGAATGTACTGGGAAAAATTATGTTTTGTAATGACCTTGTTTTGTAGTCCTGGTAAATGCACTGTTACAGACAATAAATTCTGCACCATTTCATGAGAGCCAAAAAATTCAACATTTTCATGTGTGAGCATAAGTTGAACATACAAAACAATAATTTTACTGTTTGAAAGATTATAGCCCCCTGTTGGGAACCTGATATTCCTTGTCGGGGAACCTGATATTCCTTGTCGGGGACCTCCTGAGCATCCGGCCTCCACACACAAGCACACTGGTACCCACACACCTCAATTTCCTACACCACTGCAAATTAAAACACAGCATGGATGCACCATAAAGCTGTTATTTATTTTTTACAGTATCTTTATTAACACACCAAATTTTCATAGAGAAAATTGTAAGAATAAATCATTATTTATATCAATGACACAAAATGGTTTATTTTGTTCACGTAATTTCTATCTTTCTCTGAGTTGATGAAATTTCTTTCTTTCTCTGAGTTGATGCAACTTCTTTCTCTGAGTTGATGAAGAAACAAACTTCCCACATACCAATCCTTTCATAGCAAGGCCTGAAATCCTTCCTAAAGTAGTAGTACAATGTTTATAAATTAAAACAATCTTTAGCCAAAACTTTTAGGCCAATCATAATTTAACAGCAACATGGATAATTTTATGATTGAAAATGGCTGGCAAGAAAATACATATTTCAAGTCATATATATGTATTAAACTGTACAATATGATACTAGCTTGTAGTATGCAGTCACATATGATACCTTACAGGTAGTTGTATATCCTACAAACAATCGTTATCTGGGGATACCAAGATTAAGGTGGGGGTAGGGGGGAGGGTAGGTGGGTTGAGGGGGGGGGGTAGGTGGGATGCACATAATATTTCAGGTTTTTATGCTCATTGTCTCTGTCTAAATGCCGCATTTTACATGTGCCAAATCTAATGTGAACAAAAGTTTGACTCAAATAATAAAGTTTGACATACTTTTTATTTAAATGTTGAATTTATGTACATACCGGTACGTAGTAAACATATGTAACTTATACATTTGTCCAAAGTAATTACTTTGCAATTATACCCACTCTCCCCTTGATGAGCAAAATTGTCTGACATTAGACAGTAAGACAGTAAAGTACAATAGATAATCTGATTAACCCATTGAGCAGTAGCACTCTCACATTAACCAGTACACTCAATCATCTGGCATGTTAAGCTGAGTAAAATAATTTGGTAGCACTTAAAAGGTTGAACAAACTTTTCTAGACTTGGCACATGTAAAATGCAGCGTTTAGACCGTACGTATTAAACAGAATATATGTTGTCTGTATGTGTACAGTCTTGCAGATATAAATATAGCAAAGAAAGAATATTGAGAAACAACCAAATATATCAGTATCACTCACTCACCATTCAGTAACAAGATTGGGCTTCGTCCACAACTATCGCTTTTAAATTGTCTGTATATTTCGTCGATTATAATAAAAATTCAAGAACTTTCATGTTCTCCAATTGATTGCTGTCCGTATACAATGACTCTCCCAAACTACACATTGTATCCTTCGATTCATCAACTTGAACAGCTTTCATAATTGAAACATTTACATGATTCTTTAGTTTACTGATTTGGTCAATCACTAAAACATTTAATGGTGAAATAACCAGATCAAATTAATGTTTATCTTGCATGTAAAACATTATTTCTTTCGAGAAATTCTCAAAGTTCACTCCTTGCAAAAAAAGATGCAGAGTCAGCATTTTATTACGTTTACTTCCGGCAAACTACAAGATTTTTGAAGTTCCGGTTTTGGTTTTCGCCAGGGCCTCCGGCAACGCAGTGTCAGCCGTGAGGCCCTGGGACCGAGGATGTGATCAAAGTGAAGCCAAAAAAATGGCGGATTTTGACGTTTGCTGACGCCATTTCCATGACAACTGGTCCGTAATTCTCACAGAATTGCCACTGACCAACCGCGATCCTGAACTTCAGACGACGTTTTCACCCCCCTGGTTTTGGCAGTGTTTTTAGTTAAAAACATAATATTTTCTCGAGCTCGTATTTTGCTGGGTTTTTTTACAACTTGGAAGGAATTAGAGTGCCGTTTTGCTCCGCTTGCTGATGCAACAATTTATTTTACATAAAGGACGAGTAATTCTTTTTACAGGTAAGATTTATGGGACGGATAGAACGAAATTATAAAAATATTTTGTCAAAATTCAACACTTGTTCACTTGACTTCACTCATCATGTCAAATGAACTGCAAATATTTCAATACTGGACATAAAAAACCTTGTAAAATTTGTGGTCATAAGATTTACTGTTTTGTTTTATCCCTGGCAATGTGTCTTACACAGATTATGGTGTGAAAAATCATTTAAATACACTTAAAATATAGACCAGGATTAGCACATGCAAGGCCAGAGAGTGGGTCAAAATAACCAGGGCCACTACACTGGATTCACTTGTTATGACATCAACATATACAGTAGTAGTGTACTGTTAACGACTGTTAGTGTTAATGACCCACATATACAATAAATTGACTTATCAGATTTTGTCATATAATCAAGTGACAAGTATGACGAGACTCCAGAAACTGTTAAATTTAATATTGTGAGCAGTGGCATAGCCAGTAAAACAGAAGTGGGGGAACAATCAATGGCGTCATAAAGAAATTGGAGGGAGCTGCCGAAGGCATGAGCCTATTAGCGGTTCTGGGGGCACACTCACCCAGAAGATTTTGAAAATTATCTGAAAACATCCACATCATCCCTACACAAGAAATGTGAAGTTGCAAGCCCCTGTCCTATTTATAGTGTATTTTGCTTTTCTCAGGAGTATCGATTCTAATCGTCCCCTCCAGACAGCATAAATTTCCTCCACGTATAGTTGGAGTGTGGATTTTTCTGGAATATGACTCAATGTTCAAACTATACATGTACATGTATTTCCATAACAGAGCGGAATACACAAAGAACTACAACAAGAATATTTTTATTAATTAGTAAACCTTAAACTGTGGATCCTTCCTCTCTCTTGAAAAAATTGTTATCTTAATTTCTCTGTGATTGTCTTGACTTTCATGAAATTGGTTACAAAGAAACTATGATATGCAGTTTTGTGGATGAAAAGAAGCATGCATCCACAATTTTTGGTAATAAATGCTGTTTTTCAGGTGGAAGAATGTGTAATAATATTGGTGTAATATGATTGTTGTCTTTTATCTTGCAGGAATTATTGGCTATAGATATCACAAAACATGGGATGTACAAGGCATTAAAATGCAGATGGCAATCATTGATGGATTTTCTGGGGGGGGGGGTGCACCCCCAATAGTATCTTCACCACCTCAGAAAGTTTTTCCACCACAGAAATTTAAATGCTGGTTTGATTAAATGACAGCAGTATAATTGAACAAGAATTTTGAACTAAACAAGGCCAATATTCTCGAAATATCTTGGGGTCGTTGCCCCCAACCTTACCCCAACTGTGTCCCCACTAGTGACTGTACCCTCAGACTCTGCTGCATCTTACTCAGCACACTACGTGCTCCTTGCTCACTTTTCTGCACACCCACACTGCCCAAGCAAAATTTGAAAATCTGTCTATGATGGTGATGATAATTAACTTATAAAAGTATAAACCTTTATTATTAAGTTAATTAAAGAATCATTATCAACTACAATGCATTGCATGCTCGTGTTTGTTTATACATATGGGATCTGTGCAATTAAATATGATAATTATTTGCATGATATGATAAGTACTGCGCTGCCTGCTATTACAGTATTACTTGAAAGCCTTCAGGGGTGAATCCAGCAAGGTTTTTCTAGGGGGTGCTGGGTGAGCAGCCAAGTGTTTCTTTATAATTTTTTAGGGGGTGGTGGGGGTGAAACGACTCAAGCACTAAAGGCGCAAGCTCCCTAGGGGGTTGAGGGATATGCCCCCAGAAAATTTTGAAAATTAGATGCTATTTCCTGTGATATGGACATTGAATTATGAGCTTCAGTTTGACTTCAAAAAAGGGAAAACCTTGGAAATTATGCCATGTTTCTGAATTTGTTTCTATTGCACCCCTCTTGACCAAGGCCAACAGGGGTGTGCACCCTCCCTATTAATCCACCCCTGAATTAAGTTAACACATACTCCACTACATCATGTATAGTATTGTATACTTAATTACAATAATTTTAGTGTTAATTTAAAATTATTCACTGTTAATAATTTTACTGTATTGAAAAGTCCAATTAAAATAGTTCAAAATTAATCCAGCTTTTGTGTCTTCAATTTCCATACATCTTGCTTGTAATTTTGCCTGCCCTACTTTTACTTGTCAATGGGAGAGCCACTCTATATGGGTTAACTAGGAAACCAGAGTGAGTCAGGACAAATGCCAGATTATGATATCCCAATTGTGAGATAATTCTGGAATAAACAAAAATATATTATATGTTGTAACTTTGAGCACAAAAATGATGATGGGAAAAACAAAACAATGTGACTCAGAGACACCAGAACCATTGGTGCAATTATCAGGCTTAACCCATTGAGCCGCAATGCGCCCCAGCGTGCCCTATTTTTTTTTACTTGTCTGACACCAGATGATTTTACTTGTCAATTGGGGAAGCTCTGCAGCTTAATGGGTTAACCAAAAAATCTGACAATGCCTCTAGTTAACACATTGAGCTGCAGTGCGCCCTACTTATTTTTTTAACTTGTTTAACGCCGGATGATTTTACTCGTCAATGGGGAAGCTCTGCAGCTTAATGGGTTAATAGTATAATAATCAAAAGTGGCCAGGATACAAGGTACTTTTCCAGTGCAAGGGAAGCAACATACAGTAGTTACGAAGTAATTGCCAGATTGCCATCCAGTATCTGGTGTTCCAAATTGTTAAACCCATTAAGCTGCAGAGCTTCCCCATTGATGAGTAAAATCATCTGGCATTAGACAATAGTAAAAAAAAATAAGCAGGGTGCACTGCAGCTCCCAACATGTTGTAAATGGCTAATATAATATTTTTTCATCACACAGCAACATTTTCTTGGGGGAAGGGGGTATATATAAGTTATATATACAGGTATTTTGGAAAATATTTGAGTACTCCAAAAGTCTTGTCATTGACATTGATTAGCCTTGTATGCAAAGTTGGCACATATTACACAAACCTGAATATATTTAAACACATACGTGACATACCGTTTGCTTTGAAGGAACGTCTGGAGTTAATAGCATTTTCTAAAGTAATTTATAAATAACAAAAAGTTGTAGTTTCTGCAACCAAATTTTGAAATATACAGATGCCAAATTACACCAAAAAACCAGCAAAAGGCTGTTTTCTTAACAAAATAAGTGCATTTCATCGTCAAGCTTAAGTTAAGCCTACCAATTTTATGTGAGATAAGATAAAGCATAAATAAAATGGAATGAAATACGGTCAAATACCTGTTTATAGCTCGCTGATTCAAATATCCTCTTTGGCTTTGCTCATATTTTGCAAGGACAGCGAGGTTTGAATTTTGTTGTCTTTCCCGGGAAGAATAAAATGTACGACTTGCACATCTTTGAACCAATAACCGAATTTAGAAAAAATATCTCGAAAACAATTTAAAAATCGAGTCAAATATCGAGAAAATACTACAAAACCCGAGCAAAATTGCAAAAACCTAAAGTTTTTTAAAGAAAACCAGGGGGGGGGTGGAAATTGTAGCGGGCTCAAATCCGAGCCTGGTCAGTGGTAATTATCATGAGAAACACGGACCAGTTGTCATGGAAATGGCGTCAGCAAAGGGCGAAATCCGCCATGTTTTTGGCTTCACTTTTTTTTTCCGTGCAGGTCCTCCAGTAATATAGTATAGCTCAGTGGTATAAACCTTTACAAGAAGTTAGATTTAAAACACATTTATTTCTTCAAAAATAGGAAAAAAAGGGTATGGCAAACGCGAAAATGTATCCATTTTTAAAAATATTATTGCTATGGACACAGCATAGGTTGGAAGCATGCATAAATTAATACAGATACGGATTATCGTTTAAACCATTTATTTTTAAAGTACAACAACTATTTACACAAATATACAGTAATTAAACATATTGTCCAGTTTTTACAGTGTTCTCGAGTTTAGATCGTGTTACTTTGTAAACTGTTCCATCCTCCGTTAGCACGAGTTTACGTTTTTCTCATTGACTATAGTCTTAATAGTCATGACTATAGCGTTAATAGTCATGACTAAAGATTAAATCATTGAATCCTAATATTGAATCATTGAATCCTAATATTGAATCATTGAATCCTAAGATTGAATCATTGAATCCAAAGATTGAATCATTGAATCCTAAGATTGAATCATTGAATCCTAAGATTGAATTATTGAATCCTAAATTGAATAATTGAATCTTACGATTGAATCATTGACAAGTGTGCCCACACCAGGAAAGCCAAAAAGTTGGCTTGACTGCGGTGGAAAGGATAATAGGGTCAAGCAAAACTTTTTAGCTTTCATGGTGTGGACAACTCGTCAATTATTCAATGTTAGGATTCAATTATTCAATGTTAGGATTCAATGATTTAATCTTAGACTATCAATTAAGACTATAGTCATGACTATTAAGACTACAGTCATGACCATTAAGACTATATGACCAGGCTCCGAGCTAGGTTCGATATTTCGAGCTAGGCTCCGAGCTATTTAGACTCGACTCCGACCTATTTAGACTCGGCTTCCAGCTATATGTGATAATTTCGGGGGGGGGGTCTGTAAACGGAAAATTATACCCTAATCAATCTCATATAATATATACACTATCGCACTGTAATTAATCATAAATAAATGTTATAAACTTTTATAAAATAGCCTTTTAAAAACACGGGCGCTGATTGATCAAAAGCTCAAAAAAACGTGTTTCTATAACTCGATTGAAACACGGGAATTTTCGCGCAGGTTGCGTGGATTGCGCGGGAATTTAAAAGACAAAATACAAACAATATTTAATAATAATAATAATACTAATAATAATACGAATATTTTAACAGGATAAAAACACTTCAGCAAGAATATTGCTGTTATCAACGCGTGTCCTGTGTCCAAAAACTACTTTAGTAAAAATCTATAATAGGTTAAAAATTGAAAGTTCAAGATGTTCTAAGCAGTTCATTAAAAGGTATCTATTATAATGTATATATATATAGATATATATAAATATATATTAGCTGAAATGTAGTTTTAATAGTTTATAAAAATCTTCAGAACTTGTTGCAGATCTAATATTCAATGGCAGCTCATTATATAATTTAGCTCCCATGAAATAGAATCCTCTTGTTGCATATTCAAGTTTTATGGTTGGTAAGTTTATCAAACAACCTCGGTTTCGTGTTTCACGTCCATGATCTTTAATTACAAAATGATCCATTAAGGCCTCCGGGATATTGCCATCTAAAGTCATTCTAACTATTTCACAGGCACGCTTCTTCCTTAAATCCATAATCGATGGGAGCTCTGTATCAGGTCGAAAATCCTTAAAAATAACTTTAGTGGCTCGTTCCCGAAAAGAAGCTAATTTATGCAGTTGTGTTGACGTTAATTTAAGATTCAAAATTCCACAGTATGTCAAAAGCGGTGTGATCATTGACTGATAAATCGTTCTCGCCGAGTCCACGTTTAAATTATCTCTAATTTTGGATAGTAGACGTAACCTTGTTGATGCACGTTTAAAACAAGCATCAAAATGACTGTTAAGATTTAATGTGGAGTCAACTTCAACACCAAGATACTTGTATTTCTTTGTGAGATTAATAACTGTATTTCCATACGGTATAGACAAAGACTCGTTTGATTTGCATATACACTTAGCTGTTCCAAATAGTAATGCTTCGGTTTTCCCTTCATTTAAGTTGATAATTAGATCATTTTCATCCAACCAGACCGTAACATTGGCCAAATCGTTCGTCAGTTTTGATTTGATTGACTCCATATTCTTATCCTCTACATACAAAACAACATCGTCGGCATATTTCACTATTCTGGATTGTTCAATTACATCGACAATGTCATTAAATGATATCAAAAACAGTAAAGGGCCTAGTATTGACCCTTGTGGGACACCGGACCGAAGATAACATTTCTGAGAAATACGGTTATTGTATGAAACGCAAGCTGCCCGTCTAAACAAATAATCTTTAAACCAATCTAGTTCAGTTCCATTTATGCCATACTGGGGTAGCTTACTTAGCAGCTTAGAGTGGCTAATCGTGTCGAATGCCTTAGTCAAATCAATAAATACAGCTCCAACCAAATTGCCTTTATCAACACTCATACGAATTTCATCGATAAACTTCACCGCCGCCAACTCGGTAGACATTTTTGGTCTGAAGCCAAATTGATTTTGCGATAATAGTTTATTTTCATTCAAAAAATTCATAACCTGACGGTGAATGATGGTCTCCATTACTTTCGATATTGCTGGGAGAACTGAAATTGGGCGATAGTTATCAAAACTCGATCTCGGACCCGATTTGTGAATTGGTATAATCTTTGCCGATTTCCATTCGGATGGAATCAGACCAGACTGCATTGACAAATTTATTATATGGGTAAGCGGTGGAGCAATGGTAGAAGCTGATTCTTTCAATAATCTTGGTGGTAAATTGTCACAACCCGTAGATTTAGTAGATTTAAGCGATCTCAGCTGTCTTTCCACTCCCAAAATGGAAACATTTCGAAACTTGAAAACTTTCTCCGTCTTTTTACCAATGTTTTTAGGGTTTCTCCAAACTAGATTACGCAGTGGAAAAGCTTTCTGCTTCAAAGTGGCAACAATGTTATTAAAATACGAGCAAAAATCGTTTGAAATTTTTGATGCATCAGCTGACATCTCCCCGTCAATTTCAAATGATAGACTCGTATTTTTGCTTGTTGATTTAACTGGGTAAATTGATTTAATTATTTTCCAAAATGACTCAGGAGTCTTCGAATTTTCTTCCAACAGATTTTTGTTATACGAGGACTTCGCTTGACGCAACAAAGTATTCACCTTATTACGCTTTAGTTTATACGCATGAAAGTCCTCGTCATTGCTGGTCCTACGATATTTACGAAGTAAACTATCCCGCTCGTTCATAAGCTGTTTGACTTCGACCGTCAACCATGGTGCTGGTTTACCTTTAACTCGCTTTGAAATAACTGGAGCACATTTTAGGTATATGCCAGTTATTATTGTCTTCATGTAAGTCCAAGCTGAGTTCACATTGCTATTATTATACACGTAGGACCAATCAACGAGTCTTAGCTCGTTGTTCATTGCGTTTTGGTTGTAGCTTTTATAGTCTCGACAAATTATAGTTCTTGGCTTAAACTTAGTCGAGTTTATCTTGCGAACACAGCCGATCATATCGTGATCGCCAATGGAAAGCGGAATAACATCCGTGGCTTTAAGTGATACCGGGTTGTTAGTGGCGATAATGTCTATCAAAGTTTTGGTCGAGCCGTTTATTCGTGTAGGCTTTTTTATCATCTGTTTGAAACCATACAAATTCAGAATTGCCTTGAATTCGGGGTTGTCTCCAGGGATTAGATAGTTTACATTAAAATCACCCAAAACAATCGATTCACTTGGCTCATGCAGAGCTTACTGATGACAATACCTCATTAAAGGTATTGTTAAAATCCCGATGTAGATATTTTGAACTGTCTGGAGGCCGATAAAATATTCCTATCAGAATATTCTTTGCATGCTTAAGTGTAATCTCAATCCAAATAGATTCAACAACTTCGTTTTCCAGGTCTTGTCTGCGCTCCCACACAATATTGTTCGAAATATAAGCCGCTACACCACCGCCTTTGCCCGTTTTTCTATAGTTACTAATAAATGTGTAGGGGTATTGAAAAAAAGTTGGAAAACGTCTGAAAACGCCGAAGAACGGTCACAAAAAAGGCAACGCTTTGCTATCGTTTTTAATCGTTTTTAATCATGTTTAAACGTTAACTAACTATTTAAAACAGTGCTTTCTTTGCAAGCATGTACGTTGACGGTTGTTGAGTGAATTATATCAGGGTTCTCCTTATCAGGCGGTAACCGGTAAAATTTACCGTTTCCACGAGCACTGATTACCGTCTGGAGAAGCCCAAGTTAAATATACGTTTGTGTACATTTGTTAAGAAATAATTAGTAATAAGGTGTGAGAAAATCCTTTATATAATAACTACAGTGAAACACGCAATTTTATTGGTCAATAGTCGTGCAGGATCAGGCTATCCTGCACGAGGAATTATAATGCCTTCGCGGGATTTTCAAAATGTCATAGTTTCACTGCAGTTATTTTATAAAACAATTACCAAATGGTTTTCCAAGCAGGATAGCGTGATCCATGCACTTGGGATGTTGCTCGACTTTTGGAAAAGTGTCAAAATACACTCGCCTGCAGCTCGAGTATTTTTACGCTTTCCGAAAGTCTCGCGACATCCCTCGTGCATGGATCACACAATCCTGCACGGAAAACCATTCGGTATTCCTTTAATAATCAATCAATCAATCAAGTATTGCTGAAATTCCACAATATTAATTATTTAGCATCGATAGATTGAATACAGAAATATCCTATAAACCCGATCTGTGAACAAAATTTTTTGGCGGAATGATTATATTATTAACCCAGCGTGGGCCTGAGGACTGAGTGATTAAATTGGCGTGTGTTTAGAATATAATCTTTAGTATTCTATAAAAGTTTAAATCTTCCCTCAAAATGCAGGAAATGCCATTTCAGATTTCAAAATTTTCCGTTGGTATACCCCAGACCCCCTAGAGGTTTGTATAGGTGCGACTTGATGCTTATACCTGTTGAAAAACTTGTTTTACCTGTCCCACTCACAACTATGGAGAACCCTGTTATATACTTTAGTAAAGTAAGCCTGGTTGAGTGAATTATATACTTTAGTAAAGTAAGCATGTTAAGTGGTCTGTTGTTTTGACATGCAGTGGTATACTTGTTCACTTGGCTATGCTTTAATTATTCTTTACACGAACGCATATCAAGATAGAATTAATATTTGTAATTAAATGTAATTAAAATCAATAAATTTATTTTTTTATTGTTTTTAAAAGGCTATTTAATAAAGGAAATAGAAAACTTTTTCCGTGTTCCTATAGAGTTATAGAAACACTTGTGGAAATTTGTGAGAAACTCGAAATTGCGCTCATGGAAACACTCGCACTTCGTCTCGTGTTCCAACGCAATTTCTCATTTCTCCCAAACTTCCACGCGTGTTTCTATGACTCTATAGAAACACGGAAAATGTTTTCAATTTCTTAAATGATTTATGGCTGCTCTATAATATTACATTGATGACGACGCTAGCCAAGAACCCAGTTCAGGCATAAGTGCCACTGACACGATGCAACGCAATTTAACTATCAAATCATTTATTAAAACAAGCTGACAGCCATGACACCGCGCTATACAATGGCAAAGCTATAAAAAAAATCGACCGGCAATTCCGATTTTCTGGTATCACTGACCCGGACATAATGAGATGAAATGCCTCGTTATCTATTGTTTTAATACGTTCGGCATATGAGTAGCGCGACGTTTGAACACGTCAGAAACGCCTAAAGGCCTAATTCCACGACGAGCGAAATGTGAAAAATTTCGCGCGAAAAGGTTGAACGCATGCGCAACGCGATTTTGGAATGTTTCTCTGCGAAATATTTCTCTTCGCCGGGTAGTTGAATTCGTTTCTACTCCGTTGCGAAATGGAAATAGCGAAACCAATCAAATGCTTGTGTTTTGGATGACAAAATAGCGAAACCAATCAAATGCTTATGTTTCGGCGAATTTTTTCTCTACTGTGGAAATCACTACGAGAGAAAATTTTCGCACAAGTGTGTTTTCACGCGAAATTTTTCGCATTTGGATTTCGCGAATTTTCGCATGGAATTTAGCCTTAACACATCAGAAACGTCGTGCCCCGTGGAATTGATACAATTTATTTATCTATAATGATGCTACACGCGATAACTCGAAATTTAAATTGTTTCACTAACAACCAAATTTTCCATATTTTAAAATTTCTATTTGCATTGCGAGCTGTTGCTAAAAGTATCCCCACGAAGCTACTGATATGCTAAACTTATTTAAAACTATTATTATTTCCATCATCCTCCTTTTTAGCGCCCAATCCGCCCATATTCCACATTTGACTATTATCTCAGTTACAACTTTAATTGAAATAGCTGTATAAGTTATGTTATGAATAATAAGCATTCCATTACAAAAAAAACATAAATCGACAACACAGAAACGTAAAAAAAGAGTCGAAAAAACTCCATTTGTGGTTAGAATTTTTGGTGAAGTTTAAAATAACGCATTTTATCCCCATATCCATTCCGTTCCGCATTTTATCCCCATATCCATTCCGTTCCACATTTTATCCCCATATCCGTTCCGTTCCGCATTTTTATCCCCATCCGTTCCGTTCCGCATTTTATTCCCATCCGTTCCGCATTTTATCCCCATCCGTTCCGTTCCGCATTTTATTCCCATCCGTTCCGTTCCGCATTTTATCCCCATATCCATTCCGTTCCACATTTTATTCCATCCGTTCCGCATTTTACCCCCATCCGTTCCGCATTTTATCCCCATATCCGTCCCGCTTCCGCATTTTAACCTAACCCATTTCAATTGACACTTTTTGCTGAACTTTTTTAATATCAGCTTTTTTACAAGCAACTGTTGTTCTGAGCAAACCAGTAATGGTGCCCATGAGCGAAAAACGAGAAACACTTACCTTTAACATCCATAATCCAGGCAAATGGTATCATAGTTATGCAAAACGTTATACCTCCCCATGCTGCCATCAGGTCTATTACATAGCTGTCCCATTTATACACTGCTCTTGCAGTTGCCTCGATTGGTCCCCAGGTATTCCAAATAATACTTTGTAGGATGGCGTTGCAGCAGTACACCAGTAAGATAAACCATCTTCTCTTATAAACTATCACCTCATCTGTTTCACTGTATAAACTGTTTGCAAATACCTTAGGTGGAAGGAGACTATCATCAGCATCATTTTGGTACGAGCTGTTGCTGTCACTATCTGTAGTCCGCATCTACAATTATAAAATAACACACATGATTTCAAATGGCTCTGAGCTGCCAAGTCTCACGGTTTACCCGCGTGAGTCCTCAGGTTTTGGGCGAAACTCCAGGTCTCACAGGTGAACTTACAAGTCTCACAGAACAATGATTCTACGCAGTGGCGTAGCCAGCCCGACGATTTGGTCCCGCTATGCAAATTTCAACACATCATTATTCATTTCTTTAGAAATTGATTGTGTTGATAGTTTATCAACATGGCAATATTGAATAGCGGGACTGAATCGTCGGGCTGGCTACGCCACAGATTTTTAGTGATCAAATTCTGCATCTTTGAATGCAAGGAATTTGTTGTTTGTTTTTCTTTTAGAATTGGATTGAAAAGGTGGTTGCAGGTATTCAAATCCTGGAATGCTGTGAAATGGCCCTGCTGACCTGTTGGGACATTCTGTTGCGTGAACATCAAATGGTTTGTGGTGTGAAATGAAATTTCAATTCAATGTGACTAATAGA
Organism: Paramuricea clavata; assembly: GCA_902702795.2. Lineage (NCBI taxonomy): Eukaryota > Metazoa > Cnidaria > Anthozoa > Malacalcyonacea > Plexauridae > Paramuricea > Paramuricea clavata. The sequence continues at coordinate 24,833 of CACRXK020005494.1, forward strand.
ATTGGAATGGTGTGGATAATGATGATGCTAGTGAAAAATATTTTTTGATGATGCATGAACTGTAATGATACTGTTGAAGCATAATTTATAATAAAGATAGTATACAGTGATGATACTGGTGATATACAAGTGGAGATGAAAACATGCAAGCTAAAATGAGACATGAATAGTAGAACTGTAATGTGTATGACCTGATCTAGGCCGTGGGCTGTTGTGCGAAAAAGTGCCTAGAAAAGCAATTTCGTGGCACTCCCCTGGGAAATAGATTTTCTGTGGTTCAATTCATAGAACCATAGATGCTCAATTACCACAAAAAGTTCCCAAGCAAAAAACTTGCCCAACACCAAGAAAATGGGTGATCAGTGATTATCCTCTATTAAATTGTAGTACAGCAAGAAAATGTGAAATTTTGTATTCAATTACAACAAAAATGACTCGCACTATCAGAAAGCTTACAAAATCCTACATATAAGACATTTAAACAGTTTTTTTATATCAAAAATTGTTTTCGAGTTATACGCTGTCAAAAACGCGTTTTTGACCTAGTACCCAGTCCTTATTGCGACATTTTTGTCCAATTTTCACATTTAAAACAGCAATAACTCAAAGACTATTTGAAAAATCAAAAAACTGTTTAAAAGTCTTATATGCGGTTTTTTGTACGTTTTCCGATGATGCAAGTCATTTTTATTGTAATTGAATTATAAAATATTTAAAAAAAATTTTTGTAGTGATGTACCTACTAGCCTCCTCCGCAGGCATCTCACCCGACGAATCGGGTGGTGGGAAAAAGTTTGGTGAGATGCCTGCCATAAATCGACACAAAAATGTGCACTGCGCATACCGGTTCGCGCATGCAAATTTCGACAAACTCAAACTTAGGGGGAGTAGGAAGGGCTTGCGGCAAGGAGTGAAGAAATTTTTGTTTTCAACACGATGGCTTAAAAGACGAGTAAACCTGTAAAATTAACGAATAATCCTGCTTTTTAACATTGTATATACACAGGGAACTTTGAATAAGGAGCTGATAACGTTATCGTCACCCGAAACGGCGATTTAATGGATTATTTAGAGACAACGAGTGATTTTCCAGAGCAGTCAAATATTCACGTTGCCGTCGATTCATGTCAAGACAGGATTTTAAGTGAAAGTTTATCGTTGATATATACATATTTCTACTCAAATTGTCGACTACATTTTATATGATAATAAGCGGAAAGTGCAGTGATTTAGTCGAAACTATAACACGAAAAGGAACGAGCGAAAATTGTCAATATATATTCAACTGTTCACATATCTGTGACTGTGGTAATATACTATTAATATGTACTTCTTGTCTTGTAACATTGTTTTAATACGCTTGTATGGAAGGAAAATCGCTAATAAAAGTTTTCTTATTGCGGAATACACTGTTCAATTTATCCCTTGGCCTTGGACAAAGACAAAGTTTTCAAACTTGAGTGTCTCAGATGTGGCAAAAATTTATTAAATAGCAAATGCTTTCTTAATTAAGTCAATACTCAATAGCCCTGTTTTAACTTTTAATATATGGGTGTGAGGTGCCTAGACATAAGGGAAAGGACAACTGGAATTTAATAGGAATCTAATAGATTTCCAAGTGACGGTTTATGTGGTGCAACAGAATATAAAGACCTGTCTTAATAACATTTGGCTTGGATTTGTTAATAACCAATGGGGGCATTACATTCTATTTTGCTTGCCAAGTTCACAGGCAAAATATTTGCATGGATAAAAT
>CACRXK020005495.1:0-27895 GCA_902702795.2 Paramuricea clavata
GAAACTATGGAAGACGTTTGTCTCCAATCGAATCAAGAAGATAGCTGAGATAACCAACGAGCTTGGTATCATTTGGAAATATTGCCCGTCAAATATGAACAATCGTCCATTAACCTGTGTCGAAAGCGAAGAGGAAGAAGTACTAACGCCAAACGTTCTCATCCGAGGGAGAAACACTTACCTTCTTGATGACATAGAGAATGACGTAGACGAGCTTACGAAGATGCAAAAGAGAATCGCCAAAGCAAAGAACAACGCTTGGAAAAGATGGCAACGAGAATACGTACACAGTTTAATGGAAAGCCAACGAGTAAACGGAAAGTAGTTTTAGTCGTGGGAGAAGAAAAGAACAGGAGCGAATGGAAGAAGGGAAAGGTAGTGCGACAAGTCAAAGGTAAGGACGGAGTGGTAAGTGGTGTGGTACTTTTACACAAGGGACACACTATCGAAAGACCGTTACAGTTGGTGTGTCCACTCGAAATTCGATGCACAACGCAAATAGAACAAAGAAAGAACGAAGAGAAGCAGACGGTTGAAAATGAAAGGAAGAAACGGGGAGCAGCAATTGAAGCAAGTAAGAAAATACGTGAGCTAGCAGAAAACGAGGATGCAGACTAAGCAGGGAACAGTAAATGAGAACAGTTCACATTGTGTTGACTTATAAAAATTAAGACTGAATTTTTAGGGGAGTTGTGAACCGAAATTAGTATAGGCCACATTAGGTGGCGTGACAAGGGGCGGGGACTTTTATAAACACGATTGACATTTTGAAGTAATAGCTAAGTACTTAGAGTTGATAGACAGAGAATACAAAAACAACATTGAGACTGTGAGACATATCGTGATTCGTGAGACTGTGAGAAATTGAATATATTTTAGGTTTAAGTTTTGTAAGTTTTATTTTTGGAATTTCGATTAAATAATTAATAGTATACTACGTGAGTAATGAGTTCGGTATACGGTACATAATTGCAAAATGCCAACCTATAACTAAACTACACATGTCTTAGGCTAAACTTTATATTATTAATTGCAAAATATAGTAGATATTTGATTTCCAAAAGAATCACAGCCCAGAGGGAGTAGAAACGCACAATGTATTTATACAGTTACAATAAGCTATAATCCTATAAATTACCTTGTCACCCTTGTAAGCGAAATTGTCTTGTTTTGTATCTTGTCAACACTTCTTTATTTAGCTTGCATTTTATTTAAACTCTTGTTTTATAAAATTGTTTGATATCTGTATCCCAGACTGCATTGTTTGTCGTGCGCGCGGAACATATTCCGCGCGCATTTTGTACACATTTCGCGCTTTTCGACCAAAAATGCACGCATTTTAGCTGAAAATGTATGAAAAAGCGAGCACCTTTCTTTCACAGAACGTGCGCGCGCAACTTCCACAAGCTGAATAGCGTTTCCACATTCAAAGAAATTTCCTTTTTCAAAATCAAGAAAATTTTGACCCTAAAAAGGAAATTCGAGGAAATTATAAGGCCAAATCAAATAAACTATTGTGGAAACACTGCGCAAGTTACAATCAGTGTGCGCAATTCGGCGCGCATATTTCTACGCAACTAGTATGAAAACAAACTGCAAGCGCGCATTATAATTGTCAGTTTCAAAATCTCGCGCGCGTTTTGCAAACAATGCAGTCTGGTCTATATCCAGAAGCAGTATTGTCACGCATTCGGAAACTGTCGGCGTAATGCCGTAAAGTTTAAATTACATGAAGTATATCGCATATAAATGGTAGGAATTCTGAATTATTTTAAAAAATTAGTCACAAAATTATATTAAGCAAATGGCGCGCACTACATCTTGATTTTAAGTCTTCTGTCTGGTTTTAAGTGTTTTGCAAACAAACAGCAACAAAGATTGTATGGTATGTACGATGTAATAATTGTTTTACTGTTTATTTTATATACAGGTCTGGAAAATTTAATAGATGAGAGTTGCAAAACTTGCAAATCTCGCTCATATAACCATGTTTTTCGTTTGATAGCCAATATAATTATAACTAGGAGCTAGAGTATAACCATGCACATGTCGAGGTACAACCATTGTATACAATGCAGTGCTCGATCTACATGTAACAGTGCACAAATTGCAGGATGACCTCATTATATACTCGTACTCATTGACTCTCATTATCATAGTCTCCTACTGTTGTTAAGCTTTGAGAAGCCATGTATATTATAGACTAATTTGTAGCCCAGCCCCCATAGTCCATATAAATAAATTGTAGCCCAGCCTAAACATTTTACACCAATAATTAAATAAATTAACCAGTAACTCAATTTTGTTGCTGGTAGTGTAATGGAATCTATGGGTCTTTCATATCCCAGAAATTGCCTAATTATTGTAGAGTCTGCATAGGCTCTGTTTTTATTAATGACCGGAGCCTATTGAGTGACTAATCCACTTATTTGATTTATCCATGTTGCATTACTTTTTATAGCAAAACACCTGGATTATACATGATTTGCCAGCAAAATAGCAGCAATTGATAAACTTGAGTAAATAGACTGAATGTATCAAACAGAATGCATGTTAATGCGATTTTAAGCATGGGCGTACAGGAAGGAAAAAATTAGTGGGGCGGAAAGAAAATTGACAGAATTTCCCATAAAATTTACAGAATTTGTCCCATTTATTTTTATAATAATCGAATATTGCCCGACTGTGAAGCGAATATTGCCCGGCTGGCTTTGTTTGCCCAACAAAGCCAGGCGGGTGCCCGCCCAGTCAGTAACTGGAGGCCGGTCCCCCCTCCACCCCCAACCCCCGATTTTAAGCGAATTTAGGCGATTTTAGGCGATTTAAGCGATTTTAGTTGATTCAAGAGAAATTTGACAATTTTAACCCGCGATTTTGGGCGATTTTAGGCGATTTAAGGCGATTTACTGCCCAAGAGTAGGCCTAAGATTCATTCGAAAAAGCCTCCCGCCATATCAACAAGCCCTTGACAAAAGTGGTTACAACCACAAGTTACAGTTTAAACACGCCCTACACCTAATGACTAACAACAAAACCCGAAGCCGTGAAAGAAAAATTATATGGTGTAATACACCATATATAGTGAGAATGTTTCGTCTAATGATGGCCAGTCTTTCTTGAAAATAATTGGCGAGGAATTCCCCGCAGATCACCCATTACACAAAATATTCAACCGTAATACAGTCAAGATCAGTTACAGCTGTATGCCAAACATTAAGCAGACTATTGATGGACACAACAAATCCACGCTGCATTATACAACTTCCACCACAATTAGCATTGACATGTGTAGTTGCCCTAAAAACAATAAAGAACTGTGCCCACTGCCTTACAAATGTATCGCCGAATAGGTTGTATGTCAAGCCAAAGTCACTATTAAGGACAGAACTACAAACAGGCTTCCCCAAACATATGTCGGCCTTACTGAAAACTCGTTCAAAACAAGACTTGCAAACCATAAAGCATCATTTAACTCTTTTGACAAACGCCTACCGTTGAACTTAGCAAATACGTGCATGTGGGAATGTTTCTTTTCCGGGAATGTTTTCGAGATTTCTCGAAGGTTCCGCATTTAATAAGTTGAATGGTTCAGAACATTGATTATTAACATGGACACTTTCAGGCTTCGAATTTAGCCGATTGATTAGGTTACTAGTCCCAGAATTTACTTGGACAGTGTCTTTTGCAGACTTCTCGGATAATAATTTTGATGCCGATTTAAATTGAGGGTCACACACTGACCTCACATTAGACACTTTGATCGAGTCATCAGACTGAGAGGACTTCTGTTTGGCGCTATTAGGGAGCGGCGCTGGTCTAACAGCCTCAATGGGTTGATGGGTTATCTGGCTATACACAGGTTTCGAAGTTCAGGAAACAAGTAACACTTCAGGTTGAGAAATATCCTTTTTTGGAATAGCATTAACGTCCCGATTTGGAAATCTATTCGGTTTATCAGATTGGCGGCTAGTACGTCTAACAATAGACTTCGGTGGACTAGTTGGTTTACTAGATTGGTGCCTTACATTGTTACTCTGTTGTTCATTAAAATCATACTCAGAGTGATTAACAATGGTTACTTTTTTCTCCAAAAAGGAAATTCGTGATATTAAATTTAAATTTTCGCTCCTTAATTTGCATAGGTCATGTTTACATGCATCGATGACCTGGTTTTGTTCAGACATCTTACTCAACAAATCTGATATTTGAGATTCGGTTTTCGTTTTAAATGAAAAGAATTGTAATTCGAAGGAATCTGAAGTATCATCATCTTGTTGTTGAGATGGGGTAGAAGTTCCACTCACTTTGGCGATGCATTTGTAGAGCCCTCAGTGTCGATCAAATTGTTCGCCAAGCGTTCGAACGCTTCTTCAATAACACTTTTAAGCGGGACTGTATTAGGTGATTTTGCCCCCGTTGAAGAAATGGCCGGTTGTGCAATTGCAGCGTGAAAGCCGTCGCTTGTCTTATCACAACGCCTACAATCGTTATTTATATAAGACACTTATCAGTAATTTTTTGAGCAATTCGCCATCTTTACCGTAGGGCAGTAATGAATTTTGTTTGCCCGGATACCATGTTATATTTAAATCAAAGTTTGTACTTGTAAACTGTTTAGAATTCCCACCTGGTGATTTCCATACTCCTTTTAAGCCAACAACATTCTCGATAAAATTCTTCAACGAGCAAAAGTTTTGCGTCCATTTCAAGCGCACGCCATCGTATATTAGGTGTGCTTTATCGTTTAGCGATTTGATTAAACATATATCAGTGTTCTTCAAGCCAAATATCTTTAAATTAGAGGAGCAAAGTTTTTTGTCTCCGTCCACCATCTTTCCATATATATATATATATATATATTAAACTCTAATATATTGCTGTTTTATTATGGTATAAAAAAAAGGTAATCGAACTTCAGCGCGCTATTATACGTGAATTACTCGGCGTATGAACAATTGGTTTTCATATTCGGAAAGATCAGGCTTTTAACTATTGAATGACATGCTTTTCATGCCAAGTGGGGAACAAATAAGCATGTACGAGGCCGATTAAAAATTTTAGTCAAAATCGCATATTTTCACCTCTGTGCCTAATTAAAACAATGGATAACAAAAGAAAAAGCAATTAATCACGAACGTGTCGTAGCTTAGCTAAGATTTATTCCTACTTAATAATAATTATGAATATGTGCGTCGTTTAATGAAGTGAAATTCATCAGCTTAAGCCTGCAGCACACGAGAGCTATCTGCTGAGCCAAAAGTTACTCGTGCCTGTTAGCTCAGCCGATAGCTCACCGATCAAACATGTTTGATACGTGAGAAAAGGTTGCATGAGGCAAAAAACTCAGTAAAATGTACCCGCACACGGTGAGCTATCGGCTGAGCTAACAGACACGAGTAACTTTTTGCTCAGCAGATAGCTCTCGTGTGCGGCAGGCTTTAAGTACCAAAGGGGGTTCACTTTCAATGGTTTTAGACCAAACTCTCAACGGTGAAAATATGCGATTCTGACTAACATTTTTTATCGAATTCGTATTTGCTCATTTTTTATCCATTTGGCATGAAGAAGATATCATTCAACAGCTAAAAGCATGATCTTTCCGATTGTGAAAAAAATCTCGTTCATATACAGAGTAATTCCAATACAACAGCGCGTTGAAGTTCGATTACCTTTTTTTTTATACACCCTGTATATGTATTCCGTATATATTCTTTTCAATAACTGCATTCACTTTCAATAACTGCAATGATTGAACTTTCAACACAGTGTCACATCTTTCTGGAAATGCATAACAAGAAGAGTGATAGCATTAGCCAGAGTGGGAGGTATCACGATCAATTGCAACCTGCACGAAAATTTTAACACGCAACTAGGACGAGTTAAGATGATGAATTGTTATAATTAAAATGTTATAATTATATTCAAACTTGTTGTATATTAAATTTTTGATGGCGCCAATGGTGTGTGCGTGAACAAAGTACTTTCTCGAGAGTCATAATTTTATAGCTGTTTTGAGTGTTTAAATCTCGTAATCGGTGCTTGAAACGTTACCTGCAGAAACACTTCAAATATTTTGAAAAATTGTATAAAAAGTTATTAATAATTGGTAGTTATAATATTTATTTATGATGCTTATATATAAGTGGTTATAGTATAAGTATCAATTATATAAATATAGTATTATGGCTCAGTATAATTTCGAAAATTATATATACTCTCCCTCACATCTTGATCATTCGTGTCTATGCAAGTTGACTGATTACAATCTCGCAATCAATTATTGCAAGACCCAATAAACCACGATCGCAGTTTAGAAAGGCGCAATGATCCATCAAAACTTGCCTCCCTTTATAATAAAGCAAATAATATCATTAACTTTATATTGTTCAGAAGATCAGCCCATAAATTAAAGAAGCACAAAGCAGAGAACATGATTCTGCCTCAACACACATGATAACCGGCGCTAACTTCACGCGCGACACGTTAGTTGTAATATTATTATTATTATTATTATTATTATTATTATATTGTTCAGAAGATCAGCCCATAAATTAAAGAAGCACAAAGCAGAGAACATGATTCTGCCTCAACACACATGATAACCGGCGCTAACTTCACGCGCGACACGTTAGTTGTAATAACTATTATTATTATTATTATTATTATTATTATTATTATTATTATTATTATTATTATTATTATTATTATCATAATTCATTTGTATAGCGTCATTTCTCATAGCTCAATAGCGCTTAATATTAAGCGTTAAAAATATGTACTAAGTGTTAGAACATAATACATCACATGAACTACAAAAATTGCTATACAGTTTCTTAAGGCGACACTTTTTTAAATTTAAATTGTTTAAAAACAAAGTGAGTATCTGACCGGTATAAAACAATAACTAAGAAGTTCGGAAATTTTAAAAAATATTCCTAACTGCCGTTGCTGTGGCAACAACGACCTCATAACATGGCGGTATTTCAGTTATGTTTAATTAAAGTAATTTAACTCGAAAAAAAGTTCGGTTACCCCCATTTTTTATTCCGCACTATTAAAATAATTTCTTTTAGTACTTCGAATTATTTTCATTATTTAAAAAAAATTCTATCACTACTAATTTCTCATTTTCCTATTTTGAAACATTCAGTGGCATGACAAAATTTTTTTAAATTAGAAAATAATTTAAGATGCCAATAAAAATTATTTATGGAATAAAGAATGGGAGTTAGCGACCTTTTTGTGAGTTACATTACTTTAAAAATAAAATATCCGCCATGTTGTGACCTCATTGTTGCCATAGCAACGTCTGTTAGGAGTAGTTTCTGAACATTCCGAACTCTTTAGTTATTGTGCCTGCCAGTCAGATATACTCTTTGTTTTTAAACAAGTAATAATTGTCCAGAAAATCATATCCAAATCAGGCGAAAATCTTTAATTTAAAAAATGTAGGGAGCCACCTTAACCGATCAAATCATTCGAACTTAAACCATATTGAGGCGGTAATTATACAATATTTCGCCTTCCCTCGAATACACGCCTTATATCCTCGGATGTTTTTGCTGTAAATAAACGATGTTTCTCCCTCGAAAATATACGATTTCCCCCTCAAAAACACGACCGCCGCGTATTCGCGGAGAAGACACGCTCTGTGTATAAGAGGACACCTTTCAACTTTATACACAAAAGAGTATAATTATAACCTGCAAAATAAAGCGTGACTGTTTGTTTAGTTTTGACCGAAGATCAAAGAAGCCTACATTTCACTGTCTAAAGCATCATCGCGACAGAGTCTACCCTGGATTCCAGAGCCTTCGACAGTAAATAATAAATTGAAATGTCGCGAAGGCTCTGGTTCAACGGGGCGATTCTTTGATTAAGCCGCGCCAATCACAAAACAGAATTAGTGGTTTTAGTACAGAATCTGTACTAAAACCACTAATTATTAACCACCACCATTAACTATAAAACCACTAAACATTCACAATGCCATCAACTTTGAAATACGGTCAAAATGTCACCTTCAATGTCGTATATATACAGTCAAAATATCATCTTGAAATTCAGCTTTATATTAAGTAAGTTTAGAGTCTGGTTTCTTCTTATATTTCATAATTTAATACAGCATATAAAAAACATGAAACAGACTGTTACGGAATTTTGAGGTAAGCGAAACTCTATATTTTCTCTATGTTTATGTCATTGAGCACGTATACATAAACCGACTCGTGATTATATATATATATATATATATATATATATATATATATATATATATATATATATATATATATATATATACAGTCAATTCAAAAAAGGTTGACTTTCGAAGTTATGTATTTATGTATATTGAACATTGAGCGCGCAAAGAACTTTGGGAATTTACATGTAAGTGAACGGCATAAAATTATTTTGTTGCAATGCCAGCCCCATACAGCCAAGATCTACGCTGGAGAGCAATTTTCTTAGCCGAAATATTAGATCTTGAATTAGAACAAGTAAGTTTTTACTTGCAAATATCACAGTCAACAATAAAACGTTATGTAAGAAAGTTTAGAGAAATAGGAAATGTCAATACGGCTATCATCGGCCGGCCATACAATTGCATATCGATGCATCCTCACGAAGAGCTTGTGATCATGGAGATGGTGCAGCAATATCCTGAAAAAACCATTGCCGAAATACTGGACAAAGTCTACGCGGAAACAGGATCGCAATATGCGTGCTCGACTCTGCACTATTATTTGAAGAGGAATGGCATAACTCGAAAGAAGGTTGGTAAATATGCAAGGGGGCAAGGCATAACTCAATATTATTTTTAAAATGAATTCTACGGAAATACCTGCAAACTAACAGCATCGACTTTTAATTACAGCTTACCAAAATTGCACAACAGAGATCTGAAGATGCAAGAGCAGAATTTCGTGCTTCAACATGTTTACTCCCCCCAGAAATATTCGTTTTTTTAGACGAAAGTGGCTTTGTAAGTTTAACGACATTTGCATTTTTTATAGGCAATAATTTCAACATGCGGTTAACGGGTATGTTAATGCTGTCTTAGTATACAATTCATTTCCTTAATTATTCTTGAATATTTCCACAGGATAAGCGAATCATGCGAACATACGGCTACAATTTGTGTGGACAACCAGCAAAAATATATCGCCGGCATACACACTGGGGTCCGCGCATAACGGCAATTCCAGTGATATGTATGGAAGGCCTTCTAGATGTTGGTGTCTACCGAGGACACGTAGATGGCGAAACATTCCTTGCCTTTGTCAACAATATCCTTGCGCCATGCCTGCTGCCGTTTATTGGTTATAATCCACGTTCCATTGTCATACTTGGTACTGTAAATCACGATTTTGCTTATACAGAATACTGTGTAAAATTTAAATTTTTCAAAGGTAACTAACTTTTTTATTCATCCAGATAACGCTGCAATACATCACACACAAGAAGTTATTGATGCTATTAATGCCACTGGGGCATTGTTAATATTCTTGCCAGCTTATTCGCCGGATTTCATGCCTTGTGAAGAGCTATTTGCACAGACCAAAAGCTACATTCGTCAAAACGACATCGCATGGCAAAATTGCCCCGATCCAGAACTGATGGTATGGGAATCATTTCTCCAGTGCACAGATGAAGAAATAAGAAACTACATACATCATGCTGGCTACATGTGAACATGATTTGTACAATTGTTTTATTATTTTACAAACTCAACAATTCATTTGCAAGCTTTTTCTTTTGTGCTTGAAATTCCTCTGCATCTAAAACTCCAGTCTCTTCTAGGTCTTTCAAGTCTTTCAATTGTTGAATTATCATTGAACGGAGTCGTGCCTATAAATGCAATTCAAATTTCTTCCCGTTATACAAGTGATTTGAATAAACCTATTCACAAAGCTACCAATTAATAGCCTTTTGTTATGCTACATGCAATGCGATTATTTAATTGCGTTGTTGAGATCAGTCTAGATATTTGCATGGTCTAAATTTCAGAACACGTCTTTTATGGGTCCGGTTTCTAGCTTACTATACATCATGCTTGTTTGCCATGGCTATATAGCTTTACCACTGGAAAAAAGCCTTCTTACAATGCACTTCAGAAATACATTTTCAAAAATAATATTACCAAAAATAGCAGTGACATACTTTTGATTCCATCGATTGAGACATTGACACTGTTGTTGTTATGGCTTCAGTTGTTGTTGATGATGTTGTAGCTGTTGTGATTGCCCTCACTGCAGGGGTCGATGTAGATGAATTGTTTCGTTCTTGACCCGCTTTTAATCCAGTAAAAAACGGGATTTTTGGAGGCATATCATAGTTGCTGTGAGTACCGTTGCTCTTCAAACAATATATAATAGAAACTTTGTAAACAAAATGATGGTGATTGCTTTCCATTTCAGTTCTAGTTTACAAGAACGTCAAATAATTGCAGTTTCAATTAAGGTTGACATCGATAATAGTCAAATAGCTACAATAACTACAATATGAGCGGTGAAAAAATGATGCAAAAGTCGTAATTTTCAATATGTTTGACAGATCAATATTGCATCGTTTGCAGGTTACCGAAATATCGTTCAAATTGTGCGAGCGTGTTAAACATATTTTAATCTGTGATTTTTGCGTCCTTTGACGAAATCATAAAATTTGACTATATTGTCCATGTCAACCTTCTAAGTCAACCTGTATTCATTGTATGCACTTAACATATACTGCACTTACCAACATTTTAGCCCAAACTTTAAGTTTAAATTCAGTATAATCGCCTCCATGTTTCTGTTTTAATAGCTGTATTATGCTCCCCATGTTGGCTGCTGAAGATGAAGTTGGTGCTACACACATAAAGATTAATGCATAAAAGTATTTAGGAAACGTTATAAACACATTTTTCAAATGAAACACGTGTGTTTACCATTATCATCATCATCGTCACTTGCATCTGAGCGAGCTCTCTTGGTGCCCTTGGAATTGTATTTAGCCGCTGGAGAATCTGCAGCTTCTGCCCAAAACGTTACCCAACCGTCTTTAGCCATAGAATACGCTTCAACTAGGTTGCTATCGTTCGCCATAACTATACGTCTGTTTCTGCCAGCAATATAGCCGAGCTTGAAAGAATGCTCATTATCAGCTGCATGGGGACAATTCCACTGCGAAGTTTTCTAGCAAATACGCCTTCATCTCATTCAAACTATCAAACATTGGCACATTTTGCCGGCTGTACGTGCTATATTTTGTTCGGTTACTCTTGCACACAATTTTCAGGATAACATGAATTGTAGCTTAATTGCTTTTCCATGTTTGTCAGAGTGTGATGAAGACAGATATGTAAATCTTATAGCAAAGTGTTTGGTATAAACAAGAAAAAGCAATGTTACCTCAAGGGATTAACCTGTTCTATTCAATTTCAAAGGTTTTAAGATTTATACACTCTATAGTAATTTTCTTTTAACTTTTATTCATTCATGACTATTTGATTGTTTTAATAATTTATGGAGAGAAAAAATGTTTAATATATCATTGTCCTGCGCTGAAGAAAATTTTTTGCATTTATTTTATCACCATGATACAGATCACCAGCGGTATAAATAAATACGCAAAATTCTATGATGAAAACTTGTACGTGTACAGTACCGCTCAGAATTAACCTAACAAAAACCGCGGTTTAACCTCGGTTGAACCTCGGTTTGACCGCGGTGTCACCGCGGTGATTTAAAGGTTTGACCGAGGTTATACCGCGGTAATTTTGAGGTTAAACCGCGGTGACCGTGAGGTTTAACCGAGGTTTGACCGCAACCGAACCGAACCGATCCGCAAGCTTCGTATATACTCGTAATAGCATTCGTAAATATTCATGTATTTCCGAAGGGGGTCATTATAAAAACTTCGTGTGTGCTTTATAAATATTGACATATTTTGTAAACATTGAGACATGGGGAGGCTGTCACTTTATGCCAGGGAGCGAATTGTCTCCTTACTTTCGACAAATACTTCAGTTGATGCTTGTGATGTTACTCTGAATGTATATACACACCGGACAAGCTTGATAAATATGCCTGATCACCGTGGTCAGGCATGATTTATCAAGCTTGTCCGGTGTGGATATACACTCAGAGTAACATCACAAGCATCATATTCACCTGAGTACATTACACCAACACAGAATAAATCGTGAAATACTTCAGTTGTTGGAATAACTAAGAGTTTAAACGAAGGGTAAAGGCAAATATGTAGCCTAGATCTCTTCTTGTTTATTACAATTTAAATAGATGTTTTAGAATAAGTAAGAATTTGGCGCGCGCATTAACTTAACTCTTTAAATATAATAAAGGCTAAAGGTTATAACGCGTGTACCTAAAAGGTAAATGAAATCTCGGCCTTTTAGGCACACATGTACGCGTTATAACCTGGAACCTTTATTATAAAACTTTATTATAATTGACAATCTAGCCTTTATTATAAAACTTTATTATAATCGACGATCTGCTGTAGCCCTTATTATAATTGTAGCTGACACCACAGCCTTTAAGCTTTCTCTTAGCTGTTATATTATAGCCCGTGTTAGCATTTTATTAGTGAAGACATTCTATACTGTGAATATTTTACTGCTTTTGGTCGGAAAACCTCGGAATCAGAATGCATATTAAAACCGCGGTTAGCTTTTTGCCGATGCGTGGGCTAAACCGAAAAAAACCGCCCGATAACCGCCCGATAACCGCACGTATACTGTGAATATTTTACTGCTTTTGGTCGGAAAACCTCGGAATCAGAATGCATATTAAAACCGCGGTTAGCTTTTTGCCGATGCGTGGGCTAAACCGAAAAAAACCGCCCGATAACCGCCCGACTAAACCGCCCGATAACCGCCCGATAACCGCACGTTAACCGCACGTTAACCGCACGTTAACCGCACGTTAACCGCACGCTAACCGAACGACCGCAACCGCAGTGTTAGGTTAATTCTGAGCGGTACTGTAGTTTGTTTTTGCGTTTTATAGTTTGTTTGCGTGTTAACGCCTCTTAACCGCTGCATTAATTATACAAAATTATTATGAAAAGTTTATTTAATTACGTATTACATATTGCTGCACCATCTCTCCATCTTGATGATCACAACTAGCTCTTCGTGAGGATGAATTGATATGCAATTGTATGGCCGGCCGATGATATAGCTGTATTGACATTTCCTATTTCTCTGAACTTTCTTACATAACGTTTTATTGTTGACTGTAATATTTGCGCGTAAAAACTTACTTGTTCTAGTTCAAGATCTAATATTTTGGCTAAGAAAATTGCTCTCCACCTTATCGATCTTGGCTGTATGGGGCCGGCATTTCATTTACATGAAAAGTCCCAAAGTTCTTTGCGCGCTCAATGTTCAATATACATAAATACATAACTTCGAAAGTCAACCTTTTTTGAATTGACTGTATATATATATATATATATATATATATATATATATATATATATATCATTTCATTTACATGAAAAGTCCCAAAGTTCTTTGCGCGCTCAATGTTCAATATACATAAATACATAACTTCGAAAGTCAACCTTTTTTGAATTGACTGTATATGTATATATATATATATATATATATATATATATATATATATATATATACTACACATTATGCCTAAGCCTTTATGCGCACGCTCACTGCATTTCACAGTTTAAAAACGGCGATAAAGCACATAAGTAAAGACATTGTAGCGCCCTTCAAGGAAAGCTCAAACAACGGCAACTGTGGACAGCTGTTTCGCCCTTTTTGGGGCTCATCAGCACAGTGCACCGATGATGAGCTTCCACATACCAAGAATATATATACTATAGAAGACAGTGTGGTGGATGTGGGACACTACAGAACTTTATATACTACACATTATGCCTAAGCCTTTATGCGCACGCTCACTGCATTTCACAGTTTAAAAACGGCGATAAAGCACATAAGTAAAGACATTGTAGCGCCCTTCAAGGAAAGCTCAAACAACGGCAACTGTGGACAGCTGTTTCGCCCTTTTTGGGGCTCATCAGCACAGTGCACCGATGATGAGCTTCCACATACCAAGAATATATATACTATAGAAGACAGTGTGGTGGATGTGGGACACTACAGAACTTTATATACTACACATTATGCCTAAGCCTTTATGCGCACGCTCACTGCATTTCACAGTTTAAAAACGGCGATAAAGCACATAAGTAAAGACATTGTAGCGCCCTTCAAGGAAAGCTCAAACAACGGCAACTGTGGACAGCTGTTTCGCCCTTTTTGGGGCTCATCAGCACAGTGCACCGATGATGAGCTTCCACATACCAAGAATATATATATATATATATATTTAATAGATTTGAAGATTCGTAGACCAGGCATTTTATTAAATTATAATTGTTACAAAATTATACAGTGTTTTTCGGATTGTAATTATTTGTTTTGAGCTTTCGACACGGTACTTAGAGCCTTCATCAGAAAGATTGACATCACATTGACACATTGACACTGACCGTCACATTGACATCCCTACAATTTACTTATACAACTGAAACGCTCACATAAATCCCCTAATTCATCTTCATTAACCTTTAACCCACCCTCAACTTCCTTCCCTACACCGTCTCATGATAACAATAATCACCCGCATTCGATCGTAACCAATGGCAACCAACATACTGATATCCATCAACCAATCAGACGTTCCCACAGACTTCAACAGCGTCAACAACAGCGCGAAAATTCAAATGATCAATCTTTCTGATGAATGCTCGAAGTACCGAGTCGAAAGCTCAAAACAAATAATTACTATCCGGAGAACACTGTATAATTTTGCAAAAATTATAATTATATATATATATTATATATATATATATATATATATCAATCTTTCTGATGAATGCTCGAAGTACCGAGTCGAAAGCTCAAAACAAATAATTACTATCCGGAGAACACTGTATAATTTTGCAAAAAATATTATATATATATATATATATATATATATATATATATATATATATATATATATTTATATATATATAATTCATGAATAATTCATGAGCTAATTAGCCAATGAATTTCTTAAAATCTCGTCACATGATGACCACTATATACCGTGATATAGGTCGGTGTGTGCTGATTTAAAATTCATATATAGACCACATGTACCTTTATGATAAAGGTACATGTACCTTTATAAAGCATTCTTTAATTTAACAAAAGTTTATTAATCTGTTCCTAATAAAAACTGAAATATTCAAGAAATCAATAAATAATTTATTTTCCAAAGTTAAAGGTAATGTTATAATTGTTAAACACGGGATTAACAACCCTTTCATTTTTTATTACACACCGGTACCACTTTAAACTCTATAAACCCAACAAACTTGCTTTAACTAAAATGCTAAAGACGCTTCATTGATCTCCACCAGCGATGTAGTTTATGTCTGGTTTGGGCCAATATCATCAGTTTCATGACCACCATCGTCGATCTTCACTTCTTTAAACCTTTCTAGCAGCTCTCCAGGAATCAGAAATCGTCAAAGCCCACTTTGTCGCGTATCTTGTACTTGGTGACATCGATCTTTCGAGCAACGTTTGCTCCTCTTCAGCAGTTCGAGCGCTTCGAAACCGACTCATTAACAAAACAAGTCAAATATGTTCAAATTTCCATTTGAAAACTCCGTTTAACGACTTGTATGACTTGATAATTAATCCATACATTAATTTGCTTGCTGATCAATGAAGGGAAGAATCGTAAAACAATAGAACTAATGTAGTTAGCATTTCTTATTACTTCATTGGGACTCAAAACAAAAGGTGAATTTTAGAAGTCATTTATAAACCTCGTGATTGGGCTTTATCGGTACCTATAGCCTATACTACTAACTACAGACGGTACCGTTTCGGCCTTATGGGCCTCATCAGTGTAGTGCTGATGAGCAGGATGAAAGTAACTGCTATTTACAGTTACCTTAATCAATAGGTATATATAATTACTGACGGTCATAATAACCTATTGTTTCCTCTCTGCATTATATCAGCGAATGTCGAGAAGTTTTAGCGTTCTTCTGAAAAACGGGAGCGGTCTTTTTTGATTGTAGGGAAATTCCCAGGGGTAAATGTTTATACGGGCTAAAATAGCACACAGCATTATTAAAAATAATGCAGCGTGCACACAGCATTATTAAAAATAATGCAGCGTGCACACAGCATTATTAAAAATAATGCAGCGTGTATCAGTGCACACAGACATTATTCGCAATCCTTCGTCATCCTGACAAGTACACGCGATAACGTGAACATCTCAAGATGAGAAGTTGACAGTGCTAAAGGCCCCTCATACAATATCATCGGGCGCCTGAAGCACTGCCAAAACGGTCACTGTGAGTCCTTTCAGCTCAATTTTATAGAGAAATAGTTTCCTTTGCGCTTGTGGGATTTTATCCTAGATATACGCATGTGCAGAACAAATGTGCAGAACGAATAGAACCATAAGTTCTATTCCCATTTTTATCCAGTTTAATACGCTCTTTGAATTAACCTTATCATTAATGATAATATGTAAACTGGAACACTATAATTGACTTCCGCTTGTGGAAATTTTAATTTAGGGCGATTAATTAAACTGAAATCTGTTTTATCACGATGCATTACATGCATGTCCTCACAAATGTCTAGTGTAACGTTGGATAGATTCATTGTCATACGGTCCCAACAAGCAGCAACGTAGTCTTCCAGCCGAAAATAATTACTTTTGATTCGGGTCAGTAATTATAATAGATAATAACTTCGGCCAAACGGCATTATTCGGCATTAGTCGATATATATCGAATAATGCCGTTGGCCTCAGTAATTATCTATTAATGAGTGTCGAATCAATAAGTATATTGAGTGTCGAATCATACGAATAGAGTGCTCGATACAAAAGTAGAGCAAATGAAAGACAAACTTGAGTTACTTCGTTTAAAACATTTATTTACCACAAATTTGTTCGTATGGCAAACTAAGCTTGCTACCCTCATCAGGTGAATGATGATGATATTGCGTATTTAGGCTACATGATTGATGTTATAACCTATAGGTAACTTGAGTTACTATGTAAATGTTTGACGTTATCATGCAGGAAAGCGTAAACCAATGTCTGTAAACCTGAGCTATTGGCTGCAGAGCAGGAATTTTTTCCTGTGCCTACATGCGGATATTAGTTCGTTTCTTGAGTTCAAAGAGCTTAATTTGGGACAGTAAATTATAATAAACTTTTCGTGCAAGCATAATTTACAACGTTTTGTTTTATTTGAGTAGGCCTTACATTTCTTTACAATTTTCCGGCGGATGGAGTATTGTATGTTGGATTGTTTCAACTGCCAAATATATTCTCTCAGTTCGGTTGAATATTTACGTTCCGGGTTCGTGAACGAGCTTGTGTGGTTATAGTAACTATAGCAACTGTAACTATAGCTAGTATGGTTACTGGTTAGCTTGTGTGGTTTACGCTTTCCTGATGACGTCAAACATTTATATAATAACTCAAGTTACCTATAGGTTAATAACATCATGTAAATACTCGTGCACATGTATATCTTCTACCAACCTCGTCCCCAGGGCCTTTTCAGGAAGGAGGCGAAGGGCAGCAAAGGCCCTGGTAAAGGCTGGTGAAATAATCCACAAATTGTGGATTATTTTGTCACGTGATATATCGGAGCAAATACTATACAGGGTGGTGCGATCGCGGATCGCTTTAGCTACAATATATTCGTCAATATTGCATAAACACCGAAATCGACAAATAAAGAACAAAAATCTATTTTAAAATGAAAAAATCTGTTAAAGTTCTTCCAAAAATATTGAATAAATCTGAAATTGTCTTCAAATTAGCTCTGAGAACCTTGGTTGAACTGTAAAGGAGATCTATTAAATAGACAAAGCAACAGTGTCGAATGGATCGATAGAAGTATTTATACTATGAATTACTGTCGCAAGGAAATTGCTGCCTCGATTGTGAAACAGATATGTAAAATCACTTTAATTTAATAATATGAACTCTCAATACACCATATCCATGATCATCAAAACATTTAATAGTTATTGTTGCTACAATAGATCTTTCTTGCAAATGTCAATATCATACAGTATATTTATAAACAGTTACTGTAAAGGGAGTACAAGGTCCAAAGAATGTCTGAAAAACAAGGAATGTCAACATCCTATGCACTTGGAATTTAAATGCTTATGTTAGCCATATGCCCTGAGTAATAAACCTGGTTGACGTCCATGGTTAATTAACATTTCCTGAATTTAATTGAGTTGAAATATTTTATTTTATTTTCATTCTTATCGCAAGAACATATTGTGAACACACATATAGTGCTTTGGGTTTAGATTTCAAAGGCCCAGCTTCAAAACAAATATTGTGATCTTAATGATCAGGCATTCCCAAACAATTACATGCATGAGGGTCAAATCAGACAGAAAGCCTCCATATGCTTTATCAAGGCTGAATAATATAATGAGAGGGAATTACTTTCCTCATTATACTGTTAACAAGCCCTTGTTTTTGTTTGTAATCAATTACACAAATTACTTCCCAGAACATTATTTAAGGAGATTATTTGACAAGTCAGCAGGTACATTTTTTCCTGAGCCACAATTGGGGCAATTCAGTGTCACTCATCACAACAGGCGCTCAAAATCCCTCACAACATACAACAGGCAGTTCAGCATCACTCACCACAATTGACTGTTCAATACTGTGTGCCTCAGTAGTGTGCCTCAAATCAATATTTTGCTCAGATCAACAACAAATATCAAAATTGAACTCATTCTCAAAACATGATACAATAACAAGGGGTCTCTTCTGGACAAATACAAGACACCTGATGTCAAATGTATCAAGTGACAAGATTATTCATCTCTTTTAATATAAATACATTTTGCCGCCTTGTAATAAAGTACTATTTGTTGTTGGTGACCATCAGTTGAGCAATTTAAAGGTACTTCGCTTCACCTCGTATCTTTATACCTGATAAAACTATAGTACATAAAATAATAACTATGATATTTAGCCTGAATATTATTATAAATGTATGAAGGATATTATACATATATTCTTGATGCTCAACATTATCCGATAATCATTTAACATGAAATCCGATAATCATTTAACTACTGAGAACTGTGTGAATTCCTGAATTACTTATTGTTAGACTGTACTGACCTCGTGCAATTATGGTTATTAACCAAAATCTGACAATGTCTCTAGTTAACCCATTGAGCTGCAATGTGCCCTACTTACTGAAATTGACTGATTTGTGGTTTATGGGGTTTTTTGTGGCAATTCTTTGGGCATCACAAGTGCATTTGTATATCTTAATACACTGTGAGAATACAAGTATTAGTATTTAAAAATTAAATGACACAATATGATGTAAGTTACCTTTCAGGTATATAATTTGTATACAGCATCAGTGGTGTAACTTAACTTTTTTGCCACTTGCATGCCCTCAGGGCAAGTTGGACATGAAAATTGGTTGCCCTGAATAAAATCCAGTTGCCATCAGGCAATGGGGTACCTATGCGGGCCAGTATAAATTAGGGAGACAACATATCCACTCATTGGACTAGTGGCATTGGCTATGTTACTGCCTCAGATATAGACTACCTCAGATCTAGCTTTGGCTCACATATTAAACAAAATTTGAATCAAGTACACTTATTTAATTTAATGTAACACTAATCACCATTATTTTTAATTTTTTTTTTATTAGTTTTACAATAAGAAATTGAAGGCACAGACAACAGGACTAATAAAGTCCCAAATTAAGTCCTGCCATAAATTAAGTCCTGCCATATTTCGTTATCATATCATGAATAAACATTTAATAACCAAAAAGAGAATCAATGCGTAATATAATCAAACAATTTAGATGAATTTGATGCAGATGATTTGCCAGCTTGAACCAATGTCGTCGAACAGCCTTTATTCTATCCGACAATAATAATATGAACTGAAAGCTGGCCAGCTTTTTGTGGCAAAGCAACTTGCCCGTTCGGGCAACCAAGAGGAATCTTTTACTTGCCCGTCATGATATTCACTTGCCCCGGGCAAGTGTAAGTTACACCTCTGAGCATAGTAGTTGCCATTTGGCAGCTGTTGGTCTGGTTAAAGTACTCAGATAATTTGGGGAGACCCATGGCATGCTCTCTCAACAGTGAAGGTTCAAAAACACACATGCCGGAATGCTTATAGAATACCTCGCCATTTTTCTGCATTCATTGACACATAAATAAGTACAAGAATCACTTCATATTAGATCAATTTTGAGTAAATTGACAATGTTTACAAGGAACTAATAGTGCATGGTAAGGTGTGAAAGTTGTGGGTATTCTATAGTTGTATCAAAAAAGTGAAAAACCAAGCTAAAAGCCCCAAGAATACCTGATTGCCACAATGTCAAAGAGCATAGTTGCTGACTAAGAAACATCTATTAGACCATGTACAGTACTTGAGTCTTGTGATATTGCTTTTGTATTATACGATATACTGTAAACTTGCTGTTAACATATTATATTAATATTCATGGTTGTCAAATATCATAAAATCAACACACAAAATTCACACACAAAGGTTTAAAATAATGTATATTGGTATAAACGTTTAATAAAAATGCATACATACGTAACCCATGGTCGGCATGGAATTTTGTCACTTGGCACAGTACTTTAATGTTTTTTAATGTTTGTCCCACATTAAAATATATTGAGTCAATGACAGTGCAACTGTTCATATTAAAACGTTCTAATCACATTTTACATGCACATTTGTATTCAGTAGTAAATCTTTTCATAAAGGTACATCAAAGTCCCAAATCAAATTCTTCACTGACAGTATGTTATTGACTCCCAAACGACAAATATTATAAAACGCGCTTCCAAGCTGAAAAGAAATATTTACTGTTGTCAGTCAGTGTTTAGACTCTTCTCTTTGAATCTTGATCTTCGACAAGTATTGCTGTTGATTATATTCCATATTTTTTTGAAGAACATCGCAGACTATATATTTATTTCCACTGTCAGTTGAAAAGTTTATCATCATAGTTTCATTCGCAAAAGCTTCTATCGCCCCTTTGCACGGCCATGTTTGATAAAATCAAAGCGGCCCGCACCCCCGGTTTGAAAAGTTAAATATTCTGAAATATTCAAAATTTGAAGCATCACGTGACCAGCCTTTACCAGGGCCTTTGCTGCCCTTCGCCTCCTTCCTAAAAGGCCCTGGGGACGAGGTTGACCAAAATGGTATTAGATATTCAGACAGTACATCATATTTTAAAAAATACAGCACTTCAAAATGTAAATAAACCGTTTGTTTACATACGGACTTGACTTCCACTTTAATTAAACTATTAAACCAGCCGATCAGCTATGCAGGCTTAAACAGTTGAGAGAACATAATTTTATACAGCGATAGGCATTTAAAAACAATATATATTTATACATGCAGGAATAGCGTAGGCGGCGAATAACTAATGCAGGCGTCTGGATACTTGGCTCACTTTGCCGGCCAAATTGTTATTTGTTTCACATCATGAGGGGGGCTATAGCCATAAGGAAAAGGTGATTCATTAGTCAAAATATTTGAATAAGTAAAAATATAAAATATGAAAGTAGTTTTGTTTCATTTCCAGGACAGAAAAGTATATATTGGTGTGAAAATCATTGGTCACTCCCAGCGGCACTAGCAGAGTGTTCATGTCTGTTGCCCGTTCTCATACTTTCATAGTTCTTTTTTGCTGCACCAAACCAAAATTCAGTTGTAGACGTATTTTTCTCACTACATCGGTGTTTCGGGTCTGAACACTTGTCACAGCGGCCAAGAAGTCGCGCATAGTGCCCATTGTCACATTGATGCTCGACCATTGATGTGTCGAAATTACATTTACTCGTACGACTGACGTCGGGTCGGAGACGGAGTATCTTATTATTGGTTTGGAAGATCATTTGAGTGCAATTCATGCAATTCGTACCTTTTATATCGAAGTAATCCACAGTTGAACATTCTGGACTATGATCGTATGCTAAGGGATCCGTTATCGATAGTCGTACTCTGATGTAGTCTCTAAAGTCGACACCATACACAGAATAGGAACATGTTGCCCTCCAAAATGTCGAAAGAGACGAGATTTCGGACATTACAGACTTTCGAAGCCGAAAAAGCTTCCAGTTTTGACTATGCTCGTTTTTCGGATAATCTTCTGTAAACGAGTATTCCACCAGGTAAAAGTGATGATTCAGATCAAATGATTCAAAGAGGGTCCACGCCATGCCTTCCTCGGAGTCGAAATCACAAAAGACTTCAAACAATTTTCCGCTCGAATCTACAAGCGTATACTTTCCAGACATCGGTTTGACTTGGTCAGTCCAATAATCCAAACATGTTTTCGGATTTTTTATTTGACACTGGTTTCCATAGTAGCCAGCCGTGCACTGGCATTGAAATCGTCTGGTGGTGTAAGTGACGTTGACAACACAAGTAGCCCCGTTATAACACAATGGAGATGAGAGTAAGCAGCAAAGTCTTGGTGGACTGGATGAGGAATCACATGTACTCTAGAAAAGTGAGAAATTACATGGTCAAAATGAAATATTTAGTACATTAGATGCATTAGTATATATTAAAGTTTTTCAAAAAGTATTCACATTTACTGAAATCATGTTGCCAGAAAGTAGCGTTCAAAGGTGTAAAAAATAACTTTCTTCCTGTGAGCACAACCTGACGATAAAAATTTTCTGCAAATAAACGGGCAGAGTATTTTTGTGAAAAACCAAGCCATTGTCCGCATAAATATTATATAATGAGCATGGCTTTGAACTTAAGGAATAAAAATGCTTCTCAAATACTAATTGTTATATAGACCCATGGTGAGACAAATGTGTTACTGTAGGTGTTTCTTCAAATTTTCAAGTTACAAATCTTCAGTCGAAAAAATTCCTGTGCCTTTTTAAACATTCCTGCAGAGCTGCACTCGCGTGCACTACTATTTTCTCCACGTCTGCATGTTAGCGTAAAATTGAAAAGAAGAGATACGTTTGGAAATGTCTATAATAAAACGCCTGTGTCAAATTTTTCTTGATACGATGATGGACTTACCTTAAAGGGGGGAAAATCATAGTAACGACACCCAGGCTTATGTCGCAGTGATTTTTTCACCAACTTGGGATTTCCAGCATTCAAATAACATGAATTCTCACAAACAGTGAAGGACATGCATCGACAATCAAACGAGCATTCTACGAAACATTCCGAGTCGCTTTTAACAATCTTAGTCGCCAGATTTCGGCCATCATGCAAGAATCTGTCCTGCACTCCATGTTCGACGTTGAAATATATTTGACCGCATGTGTTGCAAGTTTGATCAAAGCTCGCTAAATTCTGCATGAGAAGAAAATACAGCACACCGCTATACGTAAATATATTTCCAAGTATGATTTTTCCAGGGATACACTTGTAAACTTGGCAACAATTTTACAAGCTCTTCTCTGGCGCGACAAACCCCACAAACTGTCAGTTCAAGGGAAATTTCGGGTTAATATGTGTTTTCTCGTCGGTGTGGTAACGCAACAGGTAACGCAGCATGTAACGTTAGTAGTAAACATTGCTCATCCCGTGCAGCCTGTTCTTCATTATATTACATTTTCATTATTAACCACTTTTAATCATTGCTACTTAACAGGTTTTTTGATCAGCGTCGACAAATTTCCCGCACGTTTTTCTACTTTCATTTGACATAAAGATATTTTAATGAATTTGCTGCTCGAACGGGCAAACCGAGGCCGCCTTTGCACATTTTTAATGTTTTCAGTTAAGCCGAACAAATCACTATATATATAACGGTTTATTTTGATTTACATTACCTCCGATCATAAACTATGCTCTGATTCAATATATAATTGAAAGACGTAAGTCAAAATAACCCGCTGGCGATTCGTTCGGTTTAATTTGAATACATTAAAAATATATTCGAGTTATAAAAATTGTATTTTTACATGAGAAAAAATACAAGTTTGAGTCAAAAGCAATATGGCTTATCTACGGCTTTCACGTCCGAATTCGAAACAAACAGAGAATTCTTAAGAATTAATAATAATAATAATAATAATAATAAAATAAGAACAATTGGTTTGGAAAAGCGATTATAGTGTCGAGTGTATATGTACTTTTGAACGGCTTCATAAAATTTCGATTTATTTGAATTCTTACAGCCCGTATAAACAAAGTTGAACTTTTTCCATTTGCCAAGAATTGCACAGCAGGGCTAAATAATACAACTCTTTGAACAGCATACCGTGGACAAGAAACTGATTATTCACGATATCCATGAAACGCACAAGCTGGTGATAATTTACATTTTATCCTAAATAAATAAGTATTCAAACCACAAAACCCAAGCCTAAAGCCTGTGTAAAATGGAAGCATAGGACGACAAATTACATTTATGCAATGTGATTCACCTTATTACAAACCACCTACCGCCAATGTAGCCACTGAATAATGCAGGCATTCTTTTTCCGCAGCTTTGTTTTCTGGGTATATGTTAAATAGCAAAGAATAAAACAATTTGGGATAATTTGGCTAGGAGTAACCTTTCTCCTAGCCGATTTATTGAAATTAATAAAACAATAATTAATAATATATATGTATGAAAATATTAACAATTTTGCCCAGAAAAGGGTGGAGGCAGATTATCGCCCATCTGATTGTCATGAACTGAGATAGAGTATGTACACATATTTACTCTGAGTTACAAGATCAAGTTCGTATTAATACTGGATAGTGTTATATATAGTAAGTGTTAATTAAGCTGAGAGGAGGTCTGGGGAGGAGGTGGGTTGAGATTTAATGTTGATCTGTTCACCAGTACAGTTGTAGTCGAATGATACTTGCTTTGCGTAGCTATCCATTTTATAATGATATCAACCACACCTCTCACCCCCTTACAAGCTTTTCGCGCTCTATTTTTAAGTATGGCGCCAAGCTAATAATATTAAGAGTTCTAATCTTTGTAACGGCTTAACACCTACTTCGCCATGTCTAGTTCTTCCTTATACAAGCACCTTAGATAAGACGATTTTACTCTGATAAATCACATTACATAAATTCCTTATTTTCTTCGCAAATATTTTGTTTTATGCAATGTGATTCACCTTATTACAAACCACCTACCGCCAATGTAGCCACTGAATAATGCAGGCATTCTTTTTCCGCAGCTTTGTTTTCTGGGTATATGTTAAATAGCAAAGAATAAAACAATTTGGGATAATTTGGCTAGGAGTAACCTTTCTCCTAGCCGATTTATTGAAATTAATAAAACAATAATTAATAATATATATGTATGAAAATATTAACAATTTTGCCCAGAAAAGGGTGGAGGCAGATTATCGCCAAATCATCGAAGCAAAACGGAGATGAAACGCCACCCCAAGGAAAAAGAATGCACGCTCATCCGGCGAGATTTATGGGCCACGAAGGCAACCAAGTAGCTTATATCAGCAAAAAGTAGAAATGTAGCCGCCCTTGCAGATCGACTACGGCAGGCGAAATGTTGTCATGCAATGTTACTTTGCCTAAGCCCAAGTTTTTGACGGATACAATATTGCCACACCAGTCCTTCATTGAATTAAACATTGGATTGCCTTGTCTGCCTTACTAAACAGGCAGATAAAATTGCGAAGTAAAACACCCAGGTCAATTGCACAATACGCACTACGTAAGAGAATATACGACATCGCCCTTGCTGATGACATATCGGTGCAATGCGAGTTATGCAACCAAAGGGCGCTGACAGATTGCATGATTGCCCTTGCTAATCACGCTCAAAATCATGCATGGGAAATTTCAGATAAAATTGAGGATAAAACACCCCGCATGTTTTATGCTCAGAAATCAAGGTGAAATGGGATATGTCGATATAGTAGAAATTCGCAAGTATTTTAGAAACGCGTTCGATTTCCAACGCCCCAACGCACGGATTTGCGCATCAGAATAACCATTTTCTACAGCGTGGGAAGCTGCACCAATCCGAAAAGAATGTGACTATAGAGATTCCCCATTTTAGTATTCCGGGTTTTAGAGATTCCCCATTTTAGTATTCCGGGTTTTAGAGATTCCCCATTTTAGTATTCCGGGTTTTAGCATTCCCCATTCCCCGTTCCCCGTTCCCCGATTCCTTTCCCCGATTCCCCATTCCTTGTTATAGTAATAGCCGTAATAATATGCTTAAAATTTTGAAATGTTAACTTCAGGCCTGCCACATGGTTATTCGTGTCATATATCCGCGAGAGCTGATGTATTTGTAGGGGTTGGTTATGTGATGATGTGATCGTTATTTCTCCAATCCGCAGAAAAGCAAAAAATGCTAATGAGCACATAGCTTTAAATTGACATATCTGATAGTGAGAACCAAAAATGTGAGGCGAAGCCTCAATAATGCGGTTGAGAATTGGTAGTGTTATAGGCAACCAACTGTCTAAACAGAAGCCCTTTTTTCCATACCTCTTAAGTATTTGCACAATGTAAAAAACTCTCGTCGGATCTGGTAAATTCGACAATCGATGAGAATAACCAATAGCAGACACATATGTGTTAACTGTTGATGGAGCGTAGTTGAGGTCAAATAAATAAGCAATAAAAAGTGCCAAGACGGAGGGCGACAAAGGCAAAGCTACTGAGCCCACGTGAAAAACATTTAGATGGAATTGTGTAAAAAGTGCCCATGCCCGCCTATACGTTGGAATCGAAGATGGTTGAAGGCTGGATTGAGCCAAATCGCCAACTATATTGGCCAGCTTCCGGGCTGCAGGTGAGATGGAATGTGCATTGGAAATCGATGCATGTAAGCCGGTGCCAATTGTAGAAATTTTTGGATCTGAAATCGAGATAAACTATCAGCTAGTATGTTTCTGCTACCAGCTATATGTTTCGCTCTAAATAATATATTATGTTCCAAACATATTAATACCATTTTACGTACTAAGGTCATAAGACCGGAATCTTTTGAAGTCTGTTTGTTGATAACAGAAACCAGAGCTTCGTTGTCAGTGAAAAAGATTATACACTGATTGTGCATTTTGTGACCCCACAAATATAAACTGAGTACAATCGGATAAAATTCAAGTATGGCAATATTATAATTCCGCCAAGTCGCCGGCCATTTTCCATAGCACCAGTCAAGGCCGAATATAGCACCAAAACCAATAGCGCCAGATGCGTCCGTATATAAGTTAAGTTTATGGTTGTTGCTCCAGTAATCGTCCAAAAATAGGGATTTGCCGTTAAAAGAAGATAAAAATTCCTGCCACACGCGAAGATCATTTTTGACATTACGCGTCAGCCGAATGAAAAAATGGGGACGAGAGATGCCGCGTGTTAAATCTATTAATCGTCTTAAAAACGAGCGGCCTGGGACAACAACAGAACAAGCAAAATTTAGTAGGCCAAGCAAAGACTGAAGCTCTCTAAGAGTAACTTTTTTGCGACTCAAAAAACTGGCAATGGATTGGATGCACTTCTCGATTTTTTCGCGAGGCAAACGAGCCTCGCATTTAAGTGAATCCAATTCAATACCAGCGAACGTAAGTGTAGTCGAGGGGCCAAATGTTTTGTCTGGTGCTATGGGAATGCCGAGAAACTCACAAAGGGAAATAAATAACTCTAAATGGGCTTTACAAACACAATACGAAGATGAAATAATAAGAAAATCGTCTAGTAAATGAAGGAGTTTGTCGATTCCGAGTTTTTTCTGAGCAATCCATTCAATCGCCGTGCTAAACGCTTCGAAAGTGCGACAGGAACTCGAACAGCCCATAGGCATTGCGCGGTCATAATAATAACGG
>CACRXK020005496.1:0-27894 GCA_902702795.2 Paramuricea clavata
GTGGTTTACAGGTAAAAACTATTATAATCTGGCTGACGAGAAAGATCGTAACTTTATCTTTTATAACTGTTGCAACCTATATGGAAACCTGGCTTGAAAATGTTGCATGCAACATGCTTACAACTTGAGTTGTACTGTGTAATTGGAGATGTGTTTGGCTGCATGATCAGATTAAAACATATTAAATGCTCTTATGAGAGATGAGGCGAGCCAGCCCGGGTACCCAAGCTGGCCTGATTTAAGGGTGCCCAGGCTGGGAAATTTTCGCAATGGCTCGGGCTGGCTCGTTTAGGCAGGCTATAAGTATTTTGCTCTGTTCACAAGAATATATTGTTGCAAATAAGATTTTCTCGTCAGATTTCGACCGTGTTTCATTTTACATAGTGCTAAATTTTGTTTTAACTTTATTTTGTCAAGAAGCGGAAGAATATACCCGTGCATATTCGCAAGCTCTCCAAGAAGGTAAAGCAAAGAATAATCGAATTCCGATTATGCTGGTCGGGCAAGACCGAGGCGGAAAGACGTCGCTGATGAGACGTCTTTTGGGATTACCATTCAACAAATATCAACCCAGTACCACTGGCATTGTCGTTAATGTGATCGAGCTATCAGAACAAAATGCAGAAGATCCTTGGAAAAAAAGAAAAGTGAAGAGGTTTATGACCAGTGAAAGTGAGGCGAAGGCTGTGATATACAAGAAAACTGCCGAGTATCTTGACAGTGGAGTTCAGATGATTTTTGAAGACAGTGATAGTGGAGTTCAGTGGTATCTTGAAGAGGATGCGCCAGAGCCAGTGAAGCCAGCGAAGAGACGAAAATTAGTTAGTGAAGAAATTTCAGAAATCAAATCGCACGCGAATATTTTGACCACTGAACACGACAAGAAAGAAGTTCTTCGGGTATTTGTAAGTGACTTTGCTGGACAATCAATCTATTACGATACGCATGGCTGCTTTGTGAAACCGCATTGCCCTTATGTTTTGGTTCACAACCTTTCTCTGGAGTTTGATAAACCCGCCGTTCCCAGGTTTAAAGCAAGTGAGGAAGAGGAAGAGATAGAGATGAACAATCCTCATCTTAATACAAATTTAGATAATTTTACATCATGGCTGAAGTTTCTGCAAGGTTTAGGAGAATACCAAGATCAACAGTTTCCTTATAAATCTGGTCACTGTACCACTGCAAACGGTGAGAACTTTAGACTGCCACCAGTTTTAATAGTTTTAACTCATAGTGATGAGGTGAAAGGCAACGACAGCAAAATAAATTGCGTACGAAAGAGAATCAAGAAGGTCTTGTCTGGAGGAAAATATGAGAATGTCGACCCACAGTTTTTCCTGATCGACAATACATTGGAAAACGACGACGGAGACGACGTGCGAAAGCTTCGTAGAAAGCTTTTCGACCTCTCAAATGGAGTCCTCGACCAGGAGATTTCAATGCCTGTGAAGTGGCTAGATTTTGAAGTTGCTCTAAGCCGGAAACTATTACCAGATAGCAAGTATATTCCAGTTGACGAAGCTAAGCAGGAAGCGGAGGCCTGTGGCGTTGGGGAATTTGATCAAGCTATCAAATTTCTACACCGCCAAGGTGTGGTCGTACATCACAGTGGATCCAGCAAGGTTGTATTGGACCCTCACTGGCTAATGAATCGCTTTACGACAGTGATCTCCATGCCTTGGCCAGGCACGCTCTTGATCTGTTCAAGCAGAAAGGCATTTTGTTTCGAGAATATCTTCAGACGCTGGAAGACGCAGAACTTTTAGAAGAGCTTATGCAAAAGTTTAATTTGATTTGTCTTGACCAGTACGATGGAAAGACAGCTTTTTATGTCCCTTCAGTTGCCCCAGCTATGGCACCAGGAAAGGAGTTAGAAGCTAGCAAAACGGAGTTGAATGTTCCATCGCTGTTTGTGACATTTCCTCGCAAACTTGTGCCGATAAGCCTATTTACGAAGCTTCAAGTGAAGTTAATTTCTGAGTGGAAAAAGCGCTTCCCCAATCAACAAGCCACGCCTTCTTTCTACTGCAACTACTCCTTGCTTCCGCTTATTATAGACGGCGACGTGTATGACGTTTGTTTAATCGACCTCCATGAGTTCATCAAGGTTGCCGTTTTTCCAAAACAGGATGGATACCATTTCAAGTTTGCCAGTCATCTCCTAGCCACTCTGAAAAAGTGCTTGGACGACCTCAAATCTCCAGACCAACTATTATTCAGCATGACCAGCTATGACCTCGAAGTGGAATGTACCTGCTGCTTTGGTAAAGAAGAAATAAAGTGTTCTCGTCATCGTGAGATCCAGTGCCATTCAGACCGTTGTGGGCACCGCCACTTCTGGAAGCTTAGTGACCTTCAGAGATTCTACAATGATAAATCCCCTGCAGTTTGCCGGTTGGACAAACACTCATCCAAGGTGTTTGACATAAAGAGTGTAAAAATTTGGCTCAATAGTGGTAAGTGGCTAGCACTAAAGGCGTTTTTACTATGCCAGTTTTGAATTGTTTATTTGACAATTTTTAATCATATTTAACAATCAGATAAGTGTCTAATTATTAAATATGAGTTGTATATTTTTCCTTAGTATTATAGTGATGTATCTGATTAGTTGATAATTTCTGAGTGAAATTCGACGAGCATTAATGGACTATTTGCATTACAGACTAAATTTTGATCTAGACAAGTCTAGACAAAAATTTTATCACAGCTTTAAAGAGCATCACAAAATTAGTAATATTCCAAAGTTTCGTTGCGAAATGTTGTAAAATGCGGATAATATAGCCTTGCGAAGTTTGCCATTTTTCAGTCATTTTTCATTCATGCTACGACCGATCTCAAGGACATTCTGAACTGTTGGTAGACTCGCTTATCTAATTCATTGTGGATATTATGGATATTATTGTGCATGGAAAATATTTTGCTTGTAAGTTCTTGTTGAGTAATTCAAATAAAGATTTGTGGTTCGGGTCTCCATAAAATGTCAACTTCAGGCCCATAGACTCAATATATGTCACACATAATATATCTAAATCTAAGGACTGTCCATGGGGGGTTACCCCCCATGTTCAGGTTAAGGGTTTTGTGCCTTTGGTCAGGTTAAGGACTGTCCATAGGGGTTTTGCGCTCCGATTGGTCAGGGTAAGGACTGTCCATACTGGGGTCTTGTGCTCTAGTTGGTCAGGTTAGGATTGTCCAAGTGAATCTTGGTCAGATTATCAGTGCCAGTTCAGAATCAGTGCAGCTAATAGGGTGTGACATATGAGTAGGCATGATGCTTGTCATATACTGTAAATGGACTCTTCACAACCCCGAACCCCTCTCCCACAAAATAAAGATCTGTGTTTAATATTGTGTTGTCAACTTGGGTCATTAATCAAAATTTAGCCTATAATGCAAATAGTCTATTGCACTGTTTTGCAAATGTTATGTGGTGGTAAAGTATCTGCTGATAAGCTAAAACGTTCTCTTAAAGACATCACGAAATATCAGTGAGATATTTTGTGATGTCTTTACTAGTGAAGATGTCGATGCAGACAGCACCGGCCAGAATGTGTGCTGTTTAGTTTTCTGTTTGTTTGGTTAACTGATATAGATGGTTTTATAATTATATTCTTGTGGTGAAAGCAATATTTTACTAATTCGCTACGCTTAGGCCCGTTTCATACGCCGTACTACACATGTGCCGAATACATTAAAGACAATAGATAATGAGCTGAAATGCCTCATTACCTATTGTTTTTAATGTATTCGGCACATGTGAAGTACGGCGTATGAAACGGGCCTTATTCATAAAGTATTATTTGCACTTGGTACACGTCATAAATTAGCGGACATATTCAAACTCATTTACATATCAAACAAATTGAAATATCTCGGGAACAAAGCATAAAAACAAGAAACTGGAAAATATAAATTACACTACAACTTTCATTTAAGAAAATAAGAAATTTCATGTCATATACACTTTAAAAGCAAGATTTCAATTTCCAGAAGCATATATTCGGAAAATCACGTTTCACACAATGTGCTTTGAAGCAATTTTTGTTTGAAGAAATGAGAAGAATTGATTTACTATGGAAAATCGTGAAATATAGGGCAAGTTTGCTTTGAATGTTTAATGTTTATGAATTTTGTTGCTTTAATAATTTTAATATTGCGCAAAACATGCACGGCTGTTTTCCTTTTCATTGAAGCTGTAAGTTTCCTAAATTACCCTGTTTAATTTAAGAAAAAAAGGTAAATGTAAAGGAGAGCAAATTAATTTGAAGACCTAACTAAAATTACTCAACAATTTGAAGTAAAAAGACAAATCGCAGCAGTTAATCAAGTTATGATGATCGGCAAAAGCAGTTTAGTTATTAAAATGAACATTTCAAAACATTTTACGAAGCGATTCAGGTTAAATTTTACATTAAATCAAAGCTCACAAAATCCAGAACAACATAACTACAGTACATATTTCGGAAATTCATTGTTATATAGTTAAAAGCAATAATCTTTCGACTATTTTTGCCGTGTTGTGCAAAAGTATAATGAAAATTAAAACGATCGTGACTGACGTAAACGCGAACCTGCGTTCAGTGTTGATCAATTACTAATACTTCATGTTAAATCAATATTTGGAAAATATGGGCGAGGGGTTGCTGCATCCATGTATTTCTAATCAGTTTACTATTCAATGAATTGAAGTACTGTATTTTGTATTCTGCGAAGGTACAGCAATGCGTGTTCTTGTTAACTTTTACAGTTTTATTGAAAGAAAACGCTTTAAAATGGCTTCATATTTATTAATAATTCAAGCACGTTAGGTGAAAGAACAGCCCGAAAATAAGTAAAACACACACCAAATCATTGTGGGAGAATGGGTTCAGGGTGAAGTGAACCAATTATATACATTATACTCTCAAACTCTGGTCAACCCAAAGACTCATTAAGCCTTATGTTTTCATCCCGCACGCGTATATATAAGACCTGCTAGGACAGACTGAATGCTCCATAGGAGCTCTGCCCGAAGGGTAGCGACCCCCTCTGATATAGACCTGAACCAAGGGGTGATAATCCCCTTGGACAGTACCTGCGATTCGACTGATTATATTTACATAAATAACCTGAGTCTATGGGCCTGAAGTTGACCATTGGGAACACTTCAACCCCGAACTAAAATTTATTTGTTTGAACATAAACCAATTTAAGTATTTACATAGCGATAATTTTCCATGAGAAAATTGTTCGATAGTCTTTCTTGACAAATTGTTCTTGAACAGTCCTTGCATAACATTAGTACCCATACAGTACAATGCACCAGATACCAGGAACATGAACGGGTGGGTGGGTGGAAATTTTCTTTCTCGGTAACAAGACATTGCTCTTTGTTGGGATATTTGTCAAAGTGAACTCCCTTATCACATTGACCTTTGTTCTGCGTGTTCGTTGTTGACATATAATTGGTCAGTTGATCTTTCATTCGGTTTACACATTGCCCAGAGAAACATTTGAACTTTGGACTATTGGATATCGCCTTTTTGTGGCTGTTGACAAGCTTATCCTGTTACTATGAGATTATAACCAGGTTTGAAGGTGACAAATGTGTTGTCTCATTAACTTGAATTTATATATTGTTGTATATAAATTTGCTCAAATATGCCTTTTACAAAACATGCAACGAACAACGAACGTTTTTCAATAATGTTCTCACGTGTTAAGGTCACGTGTCATTCTTTATCAATGAATGTCAACAATGTTCCTAATTTATCTTTATATGTTCATATGTATACTAGTATATCCTAACACCTCCACTCACACTCAGCTTCACACTGTCTATGATGAGTCTGGTTTACTTGGATAAGTTCCCTAATAAAACAGAACGATGTTTCTCTACTTTAACACGCGGTAAAGACTTTGTTAAAATGTCTGCTGTCATCTCTTCAGTTGGGATGTAGTGGGTTCCTACTTCTTCGTTTTCACTCTTTCTCGGATGAAATGTAATTTTGTATCGATGTGTTTCGATCGTTTGTGCATTACTGGATTATGACACATCTTGATACACGACTGATTATCTTCTCCAATATCGGTTGTTTTTTCATAGGATAACCAAAATCTTTCATTAGTGCTCTAAGGTAGATGCTTCTTGCACTGCTGCTGCCATAGCTTGATGTTCTGCTTCTGTAGATGATAACGCAACTGTTGCCTGTTTCTTTACTTCCCAGCTTACAGCTCCACCATCACCTTCAAATTTGAAGTAGTAGCCAGTTGTGGATCTTCGATCGTTCACGTCACCACTCCAATCTGCATCTGAATCACCCATAAGTTTAACGTTGGAATTCTTAAGAAAGGTTAATCATAGATTAATTGTACCTTTAAGATATCTTAAGACGTGTTTTGCTGCTTTCCAATGCGACATATCGGGATTTTCAAGAAATCTCGACAATTGGTTGACAATATGAAGAATGTCAGGATGTGTTTGTTTCCCAATGTATAGAAGCGATCCAACTAGACTTCGATATAACTTCGGATTAACTAATTCGTGCTCTCCGCTGGCTTTAACTAACTTGAGATTGACTTCTCCAGGAGTTGCCATAGGCTTGCAATCACTCATGTTGAACTGTTCAAGAACGCTCTCAATGTATCTCTCTTGATCTATTGTGATCATGTTCTCCGATCTTAAAATTCGCATTCCCAAGAACCAGTGTAAAGTGTCTCGATCGTCCATCTTGAAATTCTCTTTCAGTATCGATTTGATTGCATCAATGATTTCATCGTTGACTCCCGCTACTATGATGTCGTCAACCCATACCAGTACGTACGAAAACGTGCCATCTGTTTCTTTCCTAACAAAGAGACAATAGTCGTTGCGACTTCGCTGATAACCTTTGCTGACGAGGAGGTTTGCTAGTGTTTCGTACCAATTCTTTGCTGCTTGCGTAAGACCATAGATAGATTTATTTAATTTGCACACTAGTTTCTGTCCGTTTTCTCCTTGCTTGACAAAACCTTCGTGTTGCTCAAGATAAATTTCTTCTTAAATGGTTGAGTGAAGATAAACTGATTTTACATCCATTTGACCAAGATGTAGATCTTTCTGTGCTGCTATTGCTAACAATATTCTGAAAGTCTCTGGTTTGCATGTAGGGCGTAAGTATCGGAGAAAAGTCCAAGCCTTCGACTTGAGCAAAACCTTTTGCTACGTATCTAGCTTTGTACTTATCAATTTGTCCATCTGCTCCATACTTGACTTTGTATACCCATTTTCCAGGTAAAACTTTTCTATCTTTCGGTTCTCGAACAAGTGTCCAAGTGTTATTGTCCTCAAGCGATTCGAATTCTGCTTGCATTGCTTGTTTCCAATATTTAGCTTGTGTTGAACTTACAGCATCTTTGTACGTTTTTGTTTCGTTCCCCGCAGGAACGAAACGGTACTGTATTTGGTTTCGAGCAATTATCACAGGAAAGTGACGTCAGAGATCAAAGTTATCCAATCCTTTGCCAGTATTCTTGCTGAAACGTCAATTACATTTAGAATCGTCCAATGAGATGACCGCTCCTAGCATAAGAAGTTTTTTGGAGGCGTGGCGTATAATCGGAAATCTTAGTTAATTGTATATCAACCTATGAGAACATGCTAACTTAACCTGAAGTTCAGGCCCTAATTTTAAATAGGGCCTGACACAAAACCTGTCTAGACCGTGGGACGCTCACATGTTATTTTTAGACACAGCATGCAATATGATTGACAAGTGTTATAGATTTCGTTACACAAAAAAATTATATTCTCATGAACATGTCCGCAGAGTGTGCATTTCGCTTTTTAATTAAACTTTAAAATTCAAGGTACTTTTATATAATTAAGAGTCAGTTTCCCTATTTAACCGAACAGCAAACGAAGATTCAATTAGTCAGTTCTGTGTACAGCTTGACTGCCAAGCTTTCTCAAGGTCTCAACTTGCTGGACGCGGATATATACCAGGGATATACTTTTCCGGGCTAACAACAGCAACAATAAAATTCTCAATCGTACCACGAAGAAGGCGATGTAGCTCAGAAAACAACACCGGTAGGATATTAAAAATAAGACTTTTGCCGGCGAAGCCAGTTGGCAGAACATCTTGGCTGTCAACAACAAACTTTCGAATAGATGACTAGTTTAGTTTGGCTGTTCTTTCAGCGTCGTGTGTCCAAAATTCGTCAAAGATTTTGATAAAGACCTTCAAAATACTCTTTGTTTGATTTATTTTCTGCCATAAAGCATATTAAAAGAAAAGAAATTCGAATAAATCGATAATGGATTTGTTACGTGCGTTTGACCTTTATATTATTATTGTCCCCTTGAGCCCTTGACCGAGCTATTTTTAAAACTGTTGTTTATGTGAACTTGCAACCAATCAAAATCTTAGGGCCTGAACTTCAGGTCAAAATCTACAGGCACGATGATTTATATTTGAAGTATTCAAGCGCCAACAGCGGTATATATATATATTTATTATATAGTTTTCTTTGTTTTTCTTCATTTTAAATACTACTACTGTATTTGTGGACCGCTCGGCCCCTCCAGGTATAATGAAAATTGATAGAACCCGCCCGCCTCACAAAATGAACCGATTTCATTGCTCGACATATACAAGTGATCTATGGTCACAACCGCTAATTATAGACGTCTGGTATTTCTATAATTATATTGGAACGAAACATTATTTCTTTTTTAAAGAAATATTTTCTTGTTGGTTCTGTGACAGTTTCTTCTTGGGTTGTTTTGAAAGTAAATGGGTTACCGTATCTTTCGGGAGGTCGTCTATTTCTATTTGCTCTTGGAAGTGATGTTCCTCTTCATCTTCCAATTGATCATGTGTATTTGGGATTACTTCTCTATTTCCCTCCACTTTATCTTCGACCGGTTTCTCGGTGGTTTGGTCATTTGAACGTTCGTTGTCAAGATCAATGTTTGGACTTTCCAAAAAGGACTCTTCTGGTCTAGCATTCTCCCTTGCTGAGAATGACTGAATTTCATCTTCTTTGAAGAGAACGTTACGGGCTTTGATGATTTTCTTTGTAGAAAACTCTTGTAAAATGTACGCTGTACTCTTGTCATCGTAACCGAGGAATTTTGTTTTCACAGATCTGGAATCGAGCTTTCGTAAGTTGACTTTTATTTTCCTTACATAAGCTGTGCAACCGAATACTCTAAGATGATTTCTTCTTGGTGCTTTACCAGTGAATAGTTCAAAAGGACTCATGTTTTGGTTGCTGTTTATGCTCACTGTGAGATTTCGAATGTGGACTGCGGTAGCTAAAGCTCTTACCCAATAACTCTTTGGTAATTTTGCTTCAATGAGTAAACACCGTCCCATTTCTACTAAAGTTCGATTAAAGCGTTCTGCGACGCCATTTTGCTGTGGTGTTTCAGGAACTGTGAATTCTTGTTTTATCTTTGAATCTCCGCAATAATTTTTAAATTGCTTGGCTGTATACTCTGCCCCATTATCTGTCCGTAATCTTTGGGATGTTCCTGCTTCCGCCACGTATTCTTTGAATTTGTCGAGAACTTGGGACTTGTTATTCATATACTTTACAACTGAATACTTCGTATATTCATCTATGAAGGTAACTGCATATTTTGACCCATTTAGACTAGCTACTTCGAAAGGACCGAGAATGTCTGAATAAACAAGTTCGAGAGCTTTCCGAGCTTTGGTTTGTACTTCTTTTGGTACTGGTTTGCTTGCTTGTTTTCCCATTGCACATGTTTCGCATACGTCTTTCGAGTTATTCTTACATCCAATAGTACGCTCAACATCAACTTTGTTGAGATGCCCCAGACGTTTGTGCTATAAACCGATATCTCCTTTGATATCTCCTTTGCTCGTGTTGCAAGTGACTGGGTCGATTAGGTTTCGAAAGGTGACTTTTAGGAAGAACAGACCAGTGTCTTTCTTTAAGTTAATTTCATGACCATCATTCAACACCATTCTTGCTTTACTCTCGTGAAATATGAATCTATGGCCAAAAATAACGGCTGTATTGACTGAAAGGAGGTTTACCTCATAGCTTGGTACATAAAGAACATTTCTTAGGACCATTTCTGCCATCTTTCCATCCATTAACTGGACCGTTATTGGCACGTCGCCAATTCCTTCAACAGGTGTGAGGTTTCCTTTGGGATCTCTAACACTCTTTTCATTACAAGGACGTAGATTTTCAAAGACATTATTTTGATTTATGATGGGATCTGTACAACCAGTGTCCACGATTAAATAATTTGACTATTCTGAGCCATTGTTTTCTTCTTGCAAAGGACTTACGAAACAATTGGAATAAGATGAGACTGCAGGTGGTTCTTTTCCTTGAGATTTTTCTGTTTTCCCAGCACTTCTACAAGCTTTTGCCAAGTGACCTCTTTTCTTGCATATGGAACATGTTGCTGAGCTCCTTTTATTACATTGTTTTGCGAAATGTCCTGGATTTCCACAAACATAGCAATTTTTCGTCTGTGGTGTCGAACTCTTATTTCTAGCTTGTCTATTTGAAGAATGCATTGCCACTGACGAATTATCTTCCGTTTGATTTCTTTGTATTCGACTGTTTTCATAATTTTGCAGTCGGGTTCTTAGTTCAGTAAATGTCGACGCTGGATTAAAACTTTCTTATACAACAAAATGTTCGTATTTGTCTGGAAGACCATTAATAATTAATGCATTAAACAGTGTTTCTGATATTTTCTCACCAGCTTCAGATTGTCTTATGATATTATGTAATATATGGCAAAATCATTAAACTAAACTAAACTAAACTAAACTAAACTAAACTAAATAAACTAAACCCCTCCATCATTAAAAAATTCTTACATTCCCTCCTAAAATATTTGCTTGGAAATGTCTGACACCACCCTTCCCTCATTTCATACCAGCCCCCTCCTGTATTAATAAGGAACGGTCCCTAAAGCCGGAAAATTTTTTTAAAATGATTAAATGATTAGTCTGCCAAAAGAAAGACATTAAATCACAGGGGGGCATATGGAACATGTTGCTGAGCTCCTTTTATTACATTGTTTTGCGAAATGTCCTGGATTTCCACAAACATAGCAATTTTTCGTTAAACAGTGTTTAAACAGTGTTAAACAGTGTTTCTGATATTTTCTCACCAGCTTCAGATAGTCTAGACATAAGCTCTTGAGAACGTATAAAACATTCGTGTAATTTTTCATCTTCTCCGAGCTGTAAACGCGATAACTGTCTCACTAGACTTACTACGGTAGGCTTTTCCACGTTTGAATAACGTTGCTGTAATAAACGCCACGCTTTTGCTCCATCACCCGTTCCATCTGGGGACAAACAATCATGTCGAATATACATAAGACTTGTTTGTCTAGTGCTAACGCAATATGACACCAAACGCTATTCTTTCGCTCGTCGATTTCTTTAATTTGTTGATTTTGTTGCTCTACTTGAGCTGTCCATTCTGCTCTTTCATCGGCTGTGGCTGCTTCGGTTAACGGAGTGACTTCTGGCATTAAAACTTCCTTATCGAGAAGTGACTTGTACAAACCTTTTGTTTGCATATACGCCATAAATTTCGTACTCCATGCTGGATAATCCTCAGCTAAACTTGTGAAACATAGCCACTTTATAGTGTGACTGTCCATTGTGGAATCTACTGGGCCCATAACCTGTTAACTTTTATAGTTTTATTGAAAGAAAACGCTTTAAAATGGCTTCATATTTACAAATATGCCTTTCACAAAACATGCAACGAACAACGAACGTTTTTCAATAATGTTCTCACGTGTTAAGGTCACGCGTCATTCTTTATCAATGAATGTCAACAATGTTCCCAATTTATCCTTATATGCTCACATGTATACTAGTATATCCTAACAGTTCTTACACTGACAACTACTAACAGCAATTATTATGCATATATGTTATTTACCGGCTGCGAGTTCTGTACGGAAAAAAATATTTTCCCGAGGTCTCAGAAGCGGCGCGAGGGACGCTTCTCAGGCCGAGAGAACATTTTTTTAGTGCAGACCGACCTAAACGGTAAATAACGTGTTTATTTTTTATTTGATGCATGGTTCATGCTTATAACAAAATTCCGATAAAATTCCAGTTGCGAAGTACATTTGAGATCAGTTGCGTTTGTTACTTTGGTGCAAACATCGCTGACAAACTGTTAAAACTACGAGCTGTCTTCTATCATAGCTGCATCAGGCACTTAAAAAAACAGATGAAATAATTAAACATAGGGGATATAAGGCTGCGCAAATTAAGATATGGACTTTGATTTCGCGTTGAGTTTGACGTCTGCGTTGCTTGATCGCGGAAATCACATGATAGTTAGTCATTATATAAAATTCACTTTCTTCCTTGGCAACAAACCACAACCTGTACCTGTGTAGGTTGGTTCATCGTCATCTTTGTTTTTCAAAGCAATCATACCGACAGATTTAACACACTTTCCCATTCTTTGAACGTAGTTGTCTTTTTTTGTTATAAAGGGAAAAAACAAAAAATGAAGATTTTGACCAAACAAAGTTAGGGTACTAATAATTATAACAACAATAACAATAAAGATGAGGACAGGGATAAGGATGATAATAAATACGATATTATTTCAATCATAACTCATAGTGGGGCCCTGTGACCTTAACCAAACAATTACCTAAGCTTGAAGCTTCACTTCAGTCTTCAATTGACCATCTGAAGTTCGAGCTGTCTTCCACTATAGCTGCATCGGGCACTTGAAATAATTAAACATAGGGGATATAAGGCTGCGCGAATTAAGATATGAATTCTATCACATGATTGGCAGGTTGGTATCACATAAGATAGCACTGCGCTTGCGCCAATCACTGCACGGTTTGCGACCAACGAGGGAAGACGTGTATTTTGTCTTCTTGCTCTTTTCACCAAAGCGAAACAGATCTAAATATATTAATATTTATTAATACATCTCTAGTACTTTTGACAGAACGTAGTTCGTCACTTCAAAGTACAAAAACATAATGACTTTATAAATGTATTAATTCTAAAGACTGTTGATATCAGTTCACTTTTTCTCCAGTGTTTCATCACATTTACCAGTGAGTGAAGTTTGAAATTATCATCTTGGATGATAACAGTGATATTCAACCATTTTGAAGAGCTTGCAACCAACATGACGTCATAAATTAGCGG
Source organism: Paramuricea clavata (assembly GCA_902702795.2). NCBI lineage: Eukaryota > Metazoa > Cnidaria > Anthozoa > Malacalcyonacea > Plexauridae > Paramuricea > Paramuricea clavata. Next base: position 13,167 of record CACRXK020005496.1, read on the forward strand.
ACATATTCACACTCATTTACATATCAAACAAATTGAAATATCTCAGGAACAAACCATGCAAACAAAAAACTGAAAAATAAGTTGCACTACAGCTTAAAGAGTTATCTCATTTAAGAAAATAAAAAATTTCATGTCATATGCACTTTAAATATCCTCAGTGTGCTTATCCCACTCCCGGCAAGCAGCCATATTTTTAAGATCAGTGAGGAGGTACACCCATGAACCATAGTCACGCGATCATTGATGAACTTTAGACTTCGCTAATGCGTTCCTTTCCCCGGGTGTAAATAGCCGAACGGAGTTAGTACACTCGCCCTGGGCTAACGCCCGGAACGGCGCTCCGCGCCGTTGGCTCGGGGATAAATTACTGAATGGAAATCCGTATGGAAGTTAATGCTATAATATTTGAATAAGGTTCATTTGGGCTATCAAATCGCAATTTGCATAAGGTTAATTTAAACTATCAAACTGACTTGCGTTAGTGGAGATTTCAGTTTCCATTACAAAATACAGAGGAAGTACATACAGACGTCTCACTTCGGGTTAATTTAGCGTAAGGGATTTTTTCAGTCCGCCATGTTCTTAGCAAGGTGTCCTAAAGAGAGTCAGTCACCCCCTGAAAACAAATTGAAATTTAATGTTCCAGGGGGTGAATCCCTCTTCAGGGCACTTGCTAAGAACATGGCCGCCAACTAGTTCGGAAAAACTACCTTACGGTTTTGCTGCAGAAGTAAGACCTCTGTATGTGGTACAGTGTGCAGCAACCTTTCGCTTATATTTTCCAAACATGGATTTAACATGAAGTATTCGTAATTGGCCAATACTGAACGCAAGCTCGCGTTGCGCGTACACGGTTATTTTTAAATTTTTAAAAAATTTCATATTTTTTTGTATAAAATGACAAAAGTATTTGAAAATTTAGTACTTTTTACTATACAACAATGAATTTCCGAAATATATAATGTAGGTATGTTGTTTTGCATTCTGGTTTGATTTAATGTAAAATTTAATCTGAAACTCTTCGTTAAAAGAGCGAGAGCCAGTTGCAGGGAATCCTTTTTAATATTTTTATGTTTCCGTAAATGTAGTTTTTCTACGCCTGGCCATAGTCTTTCGAGACATGGTCTGGAAACTCAGTAAACTTCAAAGCGGTTATAATGAGCTGGGATTTTATGTTGAGCCGTATCTTACACCGTGCACATCCTTTGTTTTAGGTTTATTAATATTTAAATAGCATGGTTGAATGACTGAACTGAAACGTTGCTATTGGATGATTCGTTCATTATACTGAAATACAATGTGTTCATTGACCGTGCACTGTGCACAAAACTGCATAAACGCGAACAAAAAGATAGAACAAAGACTTTAGCGGAGTTTCCAAACCATGTTTTGAAAGACTATGGCCTGATACACTCATTACATGTTCGTTATGGTTTGTCGTGGCTCTTAAACGGGCGCTTTCTTCGGCGAAATGAATTAGGTGCATGTGCAGTAAAGATTAATTAAGCTTCGTGAGAAAAAAAATTCGCATCGCCAGTGGGTAGAAGTCAGTTCTAGTCACTGCGAAAGCCATGTGCAACCGTATTTCACAGACGTATTTCGCCGTCGTTGAATCAGGCCTTAATAAACTTAAGTTAAGTGTCCAGCTTTGGAAACAGTTCTCACGAAGCAAACATATTTCCCAATAAATTCAGAAACATATTTTGTTTCTCCATGTGATTTCTTTAGCGGAAACAATTGTTTCTTGTTTGTCCACTTCCGAGAAGAAGGCTGAATATAAAAGACAATATTGTTTCCTGGTTTGCACACCTTTGGAAAGAAGGCTAGGAAACAATGTTTCCTGATTTGCTCAGCTTCAGGAAACATGACTTGGGAACAATATAACCTGGTTTGCCCAACTTCAGGAAACATGCCTAAGAAACAATGTTTCATTGTTTGCCCACTTTCGGGAAACATGGCTCGGAAACAATGTTTCATGGTTTGCCCACCTTCGGAAAACATGGCTTGGAAACAATGTTACCTGGTTTACCAACCTTTCGAGATAAAAAAAATTGTGAAGGAAATTCTATCTTGTATTTTATTATAGATGCCATTGGTTCAGAAAAACCAACACAGAAAAGCAAGAAGTCGTCGAAAGAAAGCCCCATGTGTAGTTCTTGTGCTTCAAAAGACGAAACACCGCTTTCAAGTGACCGGGACAAATGGCCCATTGGTAAAATCGAAATTGGTTGTTTTCAACAAATTTGCAAACTACTCGACTTTGCTAATCGTAGCAAGGAACCACTTGTGAGCGCTTTAGGTGGCTTCAACCAAACAGAGGCTGCATATATTGGAATAACATATGAAGCAAAGGGAGGATTGGGGACTGCCGAAGAAGTGCTCTTTAAGTGGGGATCAAGAAATCACGAAAATAATGTGGGGGCTCTTAAGAAGATTGTTCAATATACTTTGCAAAGGATTGATGTTGTTGACGAGATTGAAAAATGGGAGAATTCGTCTGTTTGTCATGGATGCGGTATTAAATTGAACCATTGAACTGAATATAACTGGAAGGCTAAGTCAGGGGGGGAGGAGTTGAAGCCGTGCTTGAAGCTTTCTTTGTAGATAGACCAAGTCCTTTTTTTAAGATTTTTTTCAAAATATGCACATTTTTTAATCAGATAAATCTTGCCCCAAAATACCAGTTATACCACCGAATTTAATTTATATCAGTAGTACGATAAACATATTCGCAAACCAAACAAATTATATTAGAAATTAATTTCTAATTCGAATTAGAAAAAAAATACGAAAAAACACGACCATAAGCAGGGCACATGTTATTTGTTCGTGCTACTAAATACGTCGAGGTATTCTCTAAATTTTTGGTTTTGTTTTAAAATCTCGCTTCAAAATCGTGTTTCAAAAGTTTATAATAATGCGCTCAGTATCCGATTTTAACTGTGTATTGCTCTACATGCAGGCGTACCAAATACATCATAATTTCAGCGTAAAATTTGCATTTAACATAAAATTGGGTTAGAAATTTGAGTTTATTCTAATGCAAACGAATAGGGAAATATATCAGGATTATAAACTCAGACTCATTTTCCGGGGACGGGTGCGTTTTTGCCGTTACTACCATTTGTTGGCGCGTTAGTCCTTGCCTTGTCAGCCTGATAAGAATTGAAGAATTGCCTTCTAACTGTATGCATCACACGCCTGGATAATTACCAGTGGTTAATCTTAATCAAGCGACCGCGCGCGCCTATAGTACGAAGTACAAAATATACATCGTAATAATTTGAAACAGTATTAAAATGTTGGATGCACTTACTTGTAATTCCTTTCAATTTCTTTTCTTTCAAGAGCTTCCCAGGCTTGGTTTGAGAGGCGGCATACTTCAGATATTGGGCGGAAATAATGAATTGTTGTCGCACACAGCCTCGGTTAAAAACAAGTGAATCATTTAAGGATTTTAATTTGAAACGATCCATATTTTTAGCATGAAATAGAAAGTATTACAAATTTTGTAAATGAAGAAATTCGAACCTTCATAAGCAACCAGATCCAACAGCAGCGGCAATGTAAAAGAGTGACGCACTAAACGTAAAACAGCGTGCATTGGCAAACTGAATTCCTGGAACCAACACGTAGACTGGTCAAACATTTGATAAAATCGACTTGAGATATAACCAAGATATCTCTCCTCCGCAGAGGCTTGAAGACGAGCGGGGCTGCCGGGCGAAGGAACTAATGCTAAAGCCTCTGCGGAGGAGAGAGTAACCAATACGTTTAACGCCATTTGCCTTTCGATTTTAATCATAATAGAGCCATTTATACGAGCGATAATAAGTCGCGGCTTTATTTCGCGTAAAGAGGTCAATTTATTCGTAAATAAGCTCAGAGTAAAAACCTGGCCAAAACGAGTCCAAAACTAATTTGTTACTTATTTAAAATTGACTGTTTATACGAGTTGTTCGTTACTCATTTAGGCTGCAGCTTATTTAGAACGAGACGTATTTAGTGGCATGATTAAATAATATGTTCATGAAAACAGAACTGTATGGTTTAGACGATTTTTATAACGAAACAAATAGCCAGGAGCAATTTTTTATGACACATTAAATATACGCGTAGTGTAAGGATGGGTATAAACTGATAATTATTTCCAGCTAGATTGTGAAGACTCAAATCATTGGCATTGATCTTTTACATAAAATTCTTTACATGCTTCAAATGTCGGGGTAAGACTCAAGCGTCAAATATTTTCAATGAGTTCGAGTTAAGTCACTCTTTTTTCACGGGGCTTAACTCGAACTTTCCAAGTCGTGTTTCTTTCTTCGAGTTAAGCTCTTGACAAAAATGGGTGTGGTTTGGCTCGAAGATTACTTCCATCAAAATCCGCCATGTTTCTTGCTTCTCTCAGTGAGCTACTTCACTTCGTTGACTGAACTTCACTTGTTTCCATCTACCAAACTGCCGTTACGTCATTTGATCAATTTCTAAAGTTGTTTCTTTTTGGATTTTTTTATTAGTTGCGTTAGGGTTAGAGTTCGGGTTGCGGTTAGAGTTAGGGGTTAGACTAGGGGTAGGATTTGGGTTAGTTACATAGCCATCTAATACCTCTTTCATCTTCCGAAAATAACGTCATGTCATGTCAGGAAGTCGTTTAGATCCTGGAAATTACAGGAATACAAGGGAATATGGATAAGCAGTTGCTTAAGTAAATTCTTTACTTTATTTTTGAATTGCCGTTTTAACACTTTTTTGGAAGGAAACAAGATTTTAAATGAATGTCAAATTGGGTTTAGATATGGGTTCAGAACGTCTGATCACATCCTTGTACTAAAAACAATTGATTTATACAAGAGCCATAAAAGGCCGTTATTTGCATGCTTCATAGACTTTCGGAAGGCTTATGACAGTGTATGAAGAGAAGGTCTATTCTATAAACTTATTCAATACGGTTGTAGCAGAAATTTTGTTCGTGTTTTACTCATAGATATCTTGGTTTTACTCAGCATGTATTCTTCTGTTAGGGCTGCAGTCAAACTTAATGCAGGAGTTACTCCTTCCACTTCGCCCGTATCGTGCCGTAACGTACTGGTGAGCATCGGCAGATTGAAAAGGGGTTTATAAAACCACGTACTTCCGGGTGTATTCGCTGCCTCGTACCCAGGCGTCTCTTTGTAAAAAAACAGTGATGCGCATATGACGAGTTTACATGAAGTATTGTAGTGGGGAGAGATGGCGAAGGGATTGATGGGAAGAGTGCACTTGAACTGCGAGACGCTCAGACGCCAGAGCTCAGACGCCTGGCAGTTCTTGGTACGATTTCTTGCAAGTTGTGATATTTCGTTGTCGTTTACGATTTTTTGCTACTTGTTTTTGTTGAATTGACTAATGTTAATATTCTTCCGTCATCTGGGCGTGAATTCATGCTGTTATTCTTGGTATATATGACATATGCCTTATTTAAAGTCCATGGAAATTCCAATATTAACATGTCAACAACCGAAGCGTTGAAGAACTAGACTTGCAGGAACTAGATTTGTAAGCTATAACTATATAAATGTACAAACTATAAAATTGCACTGTTGTAATAAATATTTCAAACTTTACGGCTGTGAATTTTTATTTACTTGGGCTTTTGTTTACAGTATACATTTAATAGAAATTGCCATTGGCATTGTGATCGACTGATCGAGCCTTCAGCTAAAGAAGTTATTAATACAAAAGCAATTATATGACTTTCTAATCATCTCTCTGTTACTATTTTATACTAAGCAACTGATAGCATTCTATTACTCTCCATGTAATAATACCGAATGACATATTCGAAATATTCGCACGGTAAACTTGCCATGTAATTTACTCATAATTTTTCGCGCATTTTGCATGTCATCAAACATCTACAAATTTATTATTATTTGCCAATGGCGTTCAATTCGACTCTTCGTCAAAAAATAAGGTTTTACACACAGAGTATATGACGATATGGTAACGTTTTGTATTAAATTCCATGTTTTCCCGCCATGACAGTATACAAGAACTGCCAGGCGCTCCCCAGCACGCATCCTTCCCAACAGCCCCTTCGCGCGTCGCCTGCCTACCTGAATACTTCATGTATTGTAATTATTTAAAGCGCCTGGGTACGAGGCAGCTACATGATACTGTTTAGACGCGATAAGTATTAAAGGCGAGAGACAACTGTCCCCAATTTGGGCAGAAATTTTACCAAGTTGGGCAATTCTTACCCAACATTAGAGCAGTTTTGTTTGGCAGTCGTCTTGTATGCAGGTCTGGCTAGGGTGTATACAAAAAGGTAATCCTGTACAGCCCAACCCTTATTAAGTGAAATCCTTCGGGAGTCGGGACCAGTCTGTTCGCTTTAAAGAAGTGTCCGCATAATTAATAGGGGTTTGCAACAGCGAACATAGCAGAAGGTAACGCCCAACTATTGCTTGTTACGAAAATTTATTGAGTATACTTGCTTTTATCATACAGTTACGTTTGTTAGTTCTTAAAAAATTCATTAATAATTCACGAGGAAAATGCAAAAGAAATGAATGTTTAATCAATGTTTGTAAATTGGATAAAGATTTGTCCTGATTTACATAAACTTCAGCTTTGATTTTCTTGGCTTAGACAATGTTTATTTTTAAAATTACTTCGCCAATGAACTCATAAGATGGGTCATTTTTTGAGTACGATAAAACATTCGCATCCGATCTGTATCTGATATACAAGTTTGCATATCAGATACAACACGGCCGCTCATGTTTTATCTAGTACTTAAAATACTCATTAATAATTCATGAAGAAAATTCAAAAGAAATGAATGTTTAATCAATATTTGTATATCGCATAAAGACGCAAATGTTTTAACTATAGTACTTATTTTGACTGTCTCTTTTTATTTCTTTAATTTATTTATGGAGTGCGGAGAATTAAATTTTAAAACGTCCACAAATATTCTTTATAACTTGAAGATATATTTTAATTATCTTTCACCAGTCAAAAAAAGTGTCTATAACAGTGTCTACTGCTCAGAGGTGTTGTCAGGAGACATTCGCATCCGATCTGTATCTGTATCTAAGGTCTAGTTCTTAAAGGCCCATTTACACTCGCGATGGAACTGACCTTCAAGTTTGGCTCAAATTTCTGATTGGAGCTAGTGTTCCAGTTATATTTATTTCACCAGTTTAATCATAATCGCGTCAACATTTACTGAGATTGACTTTAAGTTTGTTGAAAGCTATAATAACCAAGACCAATTCAAAGATCTGTGATCCTGATAGAATAATTGCAAATATTTTTTGATATGTAAACAGACTGCTACCAATTAATGGCCCTATAAGTAAAGCCAGTCTATTCAATACAGTCATTATGGCTTGCACCTTGCCTTGATTGCCTGGATTAGTGTGCTTCGAAACTAAAGAACGACCAATTGCATTGATAACAGTTGATGCAATCCCATCCAAGGCAATTGTTACTAACAAGAAATAGAAAGTTCTGTTAGACATAGAGGAATAGAATGCCAGTGGAATAATACCCATGGATGCAAGGCTGCCAAAAATAGCGGAGATCAAAAGGAGGAGTCGATCTGAAATCTTTGGTGACAGAATCAAGAGAATAATTCCAAATATGGTTATTTCTACACCCCAGATTGTAAATAGAAAAGTGACGTTGTCTTCACTCCAGTGTAACATGCGCTCAGCAACCAGGGGTGTAATTGCCTGAAGAGACGTATGGAGGATATAAATGAAAAATATCGAGTATACCAATCACGTGAAATTTGGCAAACATATCTATTAGAGCATCGCGGAATGACGCACTCCTGGATTTCGTTGAGTCGTCTGGGAATACACCCTTGTCATCTTTTGCTATTTCCTCGGTTTTGACATCGTCGTCATTTATGAACGGAGATGCCGTCATATCACCGTGCTTGTCCTTTGGGATTTCCATGCTATACGCTTCTTGGAGTTGCTCTTTTTCGGAAAACTGTTCTTCACTTGGACCGTCTGAAACTGGTTCATACCCTTTCTTTTTTCTCATCTCGTCGGAAAGATCATAGACAAATACAAACATGATACCAGTGGCTAGTATCCACATTAAAGCCATGAAAAATCCCGGGGATGTGCGGAAATCAATGTGCCAGTTACCGATGTAGAAATCACACTCTTTTAGAAAGAGGTTTAGTGCTGGTCCTAAGACAACTCCCAAAAAGAAGCATACTTTTAGCAGTGCAAAGTATCGAGTACGTTCTTCTTCAGTTGTGATTCTGGCTAGTTCTGTCCAAATCGCTGACGCATATCCTTCTCCAAATCCTGCTACCATGCGTCCGAGCAGGGGCAAGTACATGTTGAAATGAAGCGAGTATATTACATTACCAACAATCTGCATGGAAAATAATTTACGTGTACTAAATTGACATTCTTTGGCCGGAGGTGCGAAATTATACTAGTTCTTTAAACACTTTCCCTGAAATTCCATGCGATATATAGCTTAATTTAGAGCCTACGAATGCTTTCATGGTTAGAAAATTAATGTTGCACTTTCTTTTAAACTATTGGAGGTGGGGTACGGTTGCTCTCCTATAGCGCTGGTTACTCTCGCTCCTGCTCTTTCTTTACACCGCCCCGCGAAATTGCCCGCCATGTTCTAATTTTTTAATGAAAAAGCACTGAAATATAAGTAGAAGACCAAAAGGCTTTCTACATGTGTATTGTTATGGTAGAAATCCAACTGGATCGATTTTGGACCGGATTTGAAAATTTCTTCGAATTGAAGTAATGAGGACTGGATTTGAACATATCTCTAGGCGGTAAAATAAACTTTTAAACTAGATTCCAAACAATTCCAGAAAATCGAAGATTCATATTTCCATCTGCGAGACGACCAACCAAGATGGCGGAGGCAATGCCAACTGTGTAATAAGCAGACAATACCAGTCCAAGATACCAATAGTCAGCGTGAAACATTTGTAAATATGACCATATAGAGGGAAATATGACTGCATCCTCTACTCCCATCAAGAACATTCGCACAGAAAATGCGAAAACTGTTAAACTTCGCTTTTGAGAAAATGTTAGATTCTTCATGTTTTACACTGATTATCTGACAATGAAAATGAAGAAAAGCGTTTTAAGTTATTTGGTATGCATGATCTGGTGTGAATATACTGTTTTTAGTCTCTATCGAAATGCTATTTATGGTATGGTTTAAAACGTGCGTCTAATATACGTGTGTCTAATTGAAAAGAACTTTCTAAAATGTAAATAAGATGACGTCATTAGCAGGATAATAGTGTTTTTGAAATTTTACTCCTGTATGAGAAAGTGTGTTATTGGCGTTATTTAATTTCGTTATTCTCTTTTAGATTTAATCCAGCATTTGATCCATTGAACTAGAGGTTAACTGGAATACTAACTTAATATGATAATTGCCTATGATTCGTTGATGCCTATACGCGCGGGGAAATCAGCTTGCAAAAATAAAGCGTTTCGCGGAGTAAGAAAAATTCAGTCAAAAGTTTGTTTTTGAGCAACTATTTGGAAGGGGGCGTCTTTTAAGGGAGAGGTGTTACAAATTGTTGCTTAAGGGAATAGCTCTTAGACTCAATTTTGAAGGACAAACATAAACCCGTCGTGGGTTTGCTGTTTATTGCTTAAATTAATTCAGCCGTTTGAAAAGGCCAGTAATATTCTAAACGCCATATAACGAACCCTTCCCTTCATGTTCATGAAGAACACAATACCAGTGGTGCCTAAATTACTTTGAATTTGTACTCAAGTCAAAGTAGAAATAATTAACAATAAAACGACTTGAGTAAGAGTAGAAAAAAGTACTGGAGGCAAAACGTACTTAAGTAAAAAGTACAAAGTATCTTTAAAAATACTTGAACTAAAAAGTAAAAGTACTATTGTCTGTAGCGTGTAGAGGGACTTCTCCAATGGATTGACATACAAAAGACACCTAATAAACGATCTTTCACGGCATGGTCTACTTTCCAGACCCCGTTGCATGAAGATATAAAAAATCCATTGAATAAATAAAGTTTGTAAGTAAGCCACAAACGAGAGATCCCAGACGCATGTGGAGGTCCTATATTACACATCCCAAAATTAAAACAAATCCGGAATAAATCACGTAAATTAAACAAAAGTTAGAAAGTAACGAAATATTTCGCCACAAAATGAAAATAACGAAGTAAAACGTAACTTCTTAAAACGACTTCGTTCCAAGTAAAAGTACTGCAGAAAAAATTTACTTTGTTCATGCTGACTTCTCAAAAATAGTACTCAAGCTAGCACACTTACTTCGTTGCTTGACACCACTGCACAGAACGTTAGTCACGTCTCACGTCATTTGCGTTTTGTCTATGCCTGTACCGCATAAAAAATAATAGGCCGCATAAAAAAATAACAGGACAGAAACCTTTTTAGAGACATATAGAGCCACTCTTGAGTCTTGGTGTTAGATTTCATGAAGCGATGAATATGTTTCGCCGCCGGTTCAATGACGTTAAGTGAAAGTCTCGATGTCAAAATACTAGTAACTACTCACCTATGCCGGTCACTGAAATGGTTGGAATATTTCTTAATTTAAACTTCTGTTTATATACCTGCGATCCTTTTTGGTGGTTTACATAAAAAAATACAATATGTAAAATATAAATGGTTTTTGATGCTTTATGTGTTCTCCTCTAATTAAAAGATACGACAGAGCATATGTTTCGCTGTATGATACCTGCGAACTATCGTATCTGCATGGATATCAAAGTATTTATTATATTTTGTATTATATCGTGGTACGTTAAGTGCAAAGAACAAAGATATGTTTTTACAGATACTTATACTAGATCTTTCAAGTGCTTGGCAACGAAATTTTAGACCATTACTATATGATTGCATTGTAAATGTCTTGCTTCGAAATCATAATAAGCCTGCATAATTATGTAGTAAGTCACGTTTTGTAGGTGAATATGTAGGTGAATATAACGGCTCAATACGTGAAATTTGGCCAATCAACGTGTAGGATTTGTTATGTTCACTTGTGCAAAAATACCAAAAATATATGTTACATGTCGACAAATTTGAATCAATTATCTGTAAGAGATATAAAGTTTTTTCAGAAAGTTATGCAATTTGACGTTCCGAGTGAGGATAATTTGGATGGCAAACATTTAACAATTGTTCGCCGAAGGCCGCGAGGTGATATCGGGGAATATTTTATTTTTAAAAATATTCCTCGATAAAATATATATTTTTACACAAGTCTTTTGTGTTTTTGGGACTGAATTTATTTTAATTTCACTTATTTCTTTATCAGCAACTTCCACAAAACGGCTAGCCGCCATTTTGCAAATTTCGGTTTTGTTATATTCACCTGTACGTGAATATGACAGCTTAATACGTCAAATTTGACCCATCAACAGGTAGGATTTGTTATATTCACTTGTGTAGAAATACTGATGTCAAATATCTCAAGAAAGAAACAAGCTGAGATAGTTTGGAAAAGTGTCTTATAATTAAGCACTTTCAACTTAGTACAGGCACGTTGGTCAAATTTAGCGAAGTTTCTTCCACTTACGCGGGCTCGTATTATTGTCAGCGGAAATCTTACACAAAATGGCCAACTTTCAATTTTTCACCGCCAGTCCGCTGGAAAATAAATACGAGCCTGCAGTACAGGGAAAAAATATGCGGAATATGACCAGCGTGATGCAAGGGATAAAAATCTATTTACAATTTCTTCATAACGAATTTTTATATTCAATATAAACTTACCTAACTCAGCAAATATTGTACTGTTAATGTCAGCACTTCTATAACGGCTGTAAGTGTCAAAGGTGTCAGGACTTATAACCGAAAGATATTATATAGGTTCTAACTAATCACCATAATATACATGTACCATGTGATCCACTGAATCTTGCACTTTGTCCACCCTTGTGTTTAATCCAGTAAAATTAATATAACTGGAACGTGAACTGCCTATCTTTTTCTTGAAGCCAAAGCTGACTCCAAGACACGCGTGTTTGTGGGTCAAGATCCGCGTGATTACACCTCGCGATTCTTTCAATAAACAATTATTAGAAAAATATAAGAAAACTCTTAAATTAAAGTCTACTAGAAGGTTTTACCGGAATAAATGCATTAATAGAAAGCCCTCAGCGCTGTCAGGTTAAAAATGTCCTTTTGTGTAATTCTTTAGCTGGTTTTCTAGGATACATCAGTCGTGTTGACTGACCGCGCTCTTCGCATTCGGGGAAACACTGGAACTGACCTTCAAGTTTGCTTCAAATTATCGTTGGAGCTAGCGTTCGAGTTATATTTATTTCACCGGTATAATCATAAACCACGTTAACTTTTACTGAGATTGACTTTAAATTTGTTGAAAGCCAGAATAACCAAGACCAATTCAAGGATCTGTGATCCTGATAGAATAATTGCAAATATTTTTTTATGTGTAAATAGACTGCTACCAATTAACGGCCCTGTAATTGAAGCCAGTCTATTTAATACAGTCAGTATCGCCTGCACCATGCCTTGGTTGTCCGGATTAATGTGCTTCGAAATTGAAGAACGACCGACTGCATTAATAACAGCTGATGCTATCCCATCCAAGGCAATTGTTACTAACAAGCTATAGTACGCTCTGTTAGACGTCGGGGGAGAGAATGCCAGCGGAATAACACCCACGGATGCCAGGCACCCGAAAATGGCGGAGATCAAAATGAGGAGTCGATCTGAAATTTTTCGTGACAGAATCAAGAGAATAATTCCAAAGATGGTGATTTCTACACTCCAGATTGTGAATAGAAAAGTGACATTGTCTTCACTCCAGTGTAACATGCGCTCAGCAACCAAGAGGATGATGGCCTGAAGAGATGAATGGAGAACGATAATGAAAAATGTCGAGTATACCACTACAATCACGTGAAATTTGGTAAAAATATCCCTTACAGCATCTCGGAATGACCCACTGCTGGATTTCTTTGAGTCATCTGGGAATATACTGTTATCATCTATTTCCTCGGTTTTGATAACGTCTTCATATATGAACGGAGATGACGTCATATCATCGCCCTTGTCCTCGGAGAGGCTTTCGATTGTATACCCTTCTTGGAGTTGCTCTTGTTTTGAAAAATGTTCTTCACTTGGACCGTCTGAAACTGGTTCATACCCTCTTTCTTTTCTCATCTCGTGTGAGAGATCATAGACAAATACAAACATGATACCAGTGGCTAGTATCCACATTAAAGCCATGAAGAATCCCGGCGATGTGCGGAAATCAATGTGCCAGTTACCGATGTAGAAATCAAACTCTTTTAGAAAGATGTTTAATGCTGGTCCTGAGACAACTCCCAAAAATAAGCTCACTTTTACCAATGTAAAGTATCGAGTACGTTCTTCTTCAGTTGTGATTCTGGCTAGTTCTGCCCAAATAACTGACGCATATCCTTCACCAAATCCTGCTACCATGCGTCCTAGCAGGGGCAAGTACATGTTGAAATGAAGCGAGTATATTGTATTACCAACAATCTGGAAAATACATTATGTGTGTTAAGTTGACATTCTTTGGACGGAGGTGCGAAATTACTGGTTCTTGAAACACTTTGCCTGAAATTCCATGCTATGAATATACATGTATCTATACCGTAATTTAGAGCCCACGAATGCATTCATGGTTAAAGTTTCTTTAGAAACTGCAGGTGGGGTACGGTTACCCTGCTATAGCACTGGTTACTCTCTCTCGCTCCTGTCCTTCCTTTAGCCCACCCCGAAATCAGCACATGTTCTAATTTTTGTATTAAAAAAAGCGCTGAAATCTAAATAGAAGACCAAAAAGCTTTCTCCATGTGTATTGTTACGATTGAAATGTGATTCGATCAGACTTGAATCGGATTTGAAAAATTTCTTCGAAATACAGTAATGGTTACCTCAACCAGGTTACCTCAACCCGCGGTTGGATTAGATTAGAGCTTGATTTGAACATATCTCTAGGCAGTAAAATAATGCTTACCTCAGCTAGATTCCAAACAATTCCAGAAAATCGAAGATTCATATTTCGGTCTGCGAGACGACCAACCAAGATGGCGGAGGCAATGCCAACTGTGTAATAAGCAGACAATACCAGCCCAAGATTCCAATAGTCAGCGTGAAACATTTGTAAATATGGCCATATAGAGGGTAATATCACCGCCTCCTCTGCTCCCCTCAAGAACATTCGCGCAGAAAATGCGAAAACTGTTAAACTTCGCTTTTGAGAAAATGTTAGATTCTTCATATTTTACACTGATTATCTGCCAATGAAAATGAAGTAAAACGCTTAAAGTTATTTGGTGTGCATGATCTGTTGTGAATTTACTGGTTTTATCGTCTATTGAAATGCTAATTACGATATAGCTAATATATTAATTAATTATTAATTAAGATATGATGGTCTGGAATCCCGGCAAAATTCAAGGCCACAAAATAGAAGACCTTTGTCTGATGCTGAACCACATGTGCCTCACCGTGCACAAATCCTTTGTCTCGACTTCATTAAAAATAATTCATCGTGGTTGCACGTTTCATCTCAGCTATCCCTATTGGACGGTTGCTTCGTTCAAGATGATGATTCGTTCATGGCGACGCGTGGGAAAATCATCTTCCAAAAAGAATTAAGGAGCGACAGGAGTGTTTCAGGGTTTTTTTAAGAGAGAGAGAGAGAGAGAGAGAGAGAGAGAGAGAGAGAG
>CACRXK020005497.1:0-27891 GCA_902702795.2 Paramuricea clavata
CCTCAAACATTTCTTACAAATCCTTCAAAACTTAGAATTTACCCATGCAAAATTCCTACTGTGATCAGAGAAACTTTGATCGTGTAAACCAGGATTTACGGAAATTTCAGAGAGCTGAAAACTCTTACCTTTTTGCAAACTCTTTAAATCACTATACCAGTTCTGTTACATTAGTGTCAAGGAGAAATAAACGCCTGTGCACTGAGTGTGGCGGCAACAAAACTTCTTTCGTGAAACGTTCGATCTGTAAAGATTCTGCCTTCATGATTTCAAGAAGTGCGTTCGCAATAGTTAACGACTGAATTATGTACGGCGATGAAAACAAAAAAAGTGTTAAGTAAACCTAATCAAGCCTAAACTCGGAAATGACGTTCAAAATTTGCCCAGAAAATGTCCGACCAAAATCAGATTTGACACTCGGTATAACTTGGTCGGAAAATGTTCGACCTCCAACCGTTATTTCAGGCTCTGAAAGTGTACTCAGCTTTCCAGTTTCTAAATTTTCAATGGTTCAACAACTTCAACCGAATATTGTTCTTGTAGTTTTTGTCATCAGTGTTAGCTCAGTGAAAATTCATAACTCAAGGAATATTAGTTAAAGGATACATAATACGCCATAAAGAAAACTCTCAGTTTTCTTCTTTTATGATAACTTCGAGCATTGTTTAATCCTATCAGTAAATTTTTCTTCTTTTCTTTTTTCATTGCATGAAATTTTATCCACCCTCTGAAAACACATTAATTTATGTCATGTAGATTGAAGTGGAAGTTGCTTAGCATTGTGTATAGGTGAGATAGTGCCAGCATAGTACATATACTATGACTTTAAGTATGGACTTAATGGTACAATATGGTAAGGAATGGCACAGTATGGTATGGTATGGTACAGTGTATTGTATGGTGCAATGTGGTATAATGGTACAATATGGTGTGATATATTGTATGGTATGGTATGGTATGGTATGGTATGGTATGATGCAGTATGGTATTGTACATTATGGTATATGGTACAGTGTGGTATATGATACAGTTTAGTATGGTACAATATTGCATATGGAACAGTATGGTATGATATACTGCAGTATGGTATTGTACATTATGGTATATGGTACAGTATGGTATGTGGTACAGCATAGTATGGTACAGTATTGCATATGGTACAGCATGGTATGATGCAGTATGGTATTGTACAGTCTGGGATGGTACAGTATGGTATGATGCTGTATGGTATTCTACAGTCTGGTATGGTACAGTATGGTATGATGCAGTATGGTATGGTACAGTATGGTATGATGCAGTGTGGTATGGTACAGTCTGGGATGGTACAGTATGGTATGCTGCTGTATGGTATTGTACAGCCTGGTATGGTATAGTATGGTGCAGTATGGTATGGTACAGTATGGTATGGTACAGTATGGTATGATGCAGTATGGTATTGTACAGTCTGGGATGGTACAGTATGGTGCAGAATATGTTATGGTATGGTACAGTATGGTATAGTATAGTACTCCATGGTAAAGTGTGAAATGCTATGGTATTAAATGTGGTATTATGGTTAAATATGGTGATAAAGATCTATTAAGTGCAAATAAACACAAGCTGATGACTTGACTTACTGTAGACACATGAGCTTTAGTTTGTAATTATACAAGCTGTATGCTCGTAGGTACATCTCTGGTGTTGGCTGAAAATCAAATATATAATACATGTATATAGCAAATATTATATGTTATCATTAGTAAAAAATAGATACTCATCGCGTACACAGGATAAAAATAGGTACATACTGCGTACACACAAAAGACATGGATATTCAGGGATCCCTGTTTACTTACCTATTCATATATTCGTGTTCACAGATTGTAAAAACAATCGATTTCAAAAGAAATTAATTGGGCAGAACACAAATATATGAATATCTGCCCCCCAATTATCGATATTCTGGCGCCTCTGTTAATTTGAACTACAGTACTTTATCATGGACTGTAAATTAATTTACTGATTGACTCCAGCTATTTAAAATTTTATAACAAAATGTGGATATTCAGGCAATATGCTTGTCTGTCACATGGGCTGCACACCTCATAAACTTTTTGTGTGTGTGCCTCATGAATAAATTAATTCTGTGGCTAGCAAATAGGGAGAAAGCGCAAGTGACTGTAAATCTGTTTATTCTTAATTGTAAACAATATGGTATAGAAGTCTATTGTTTATAAAAAGTTTCATCAATTTTTCAGCACCTGTGAATTTTCATCTTCATAACACCACAAAACTTCTCGCCTTAACAAATGGTCTTTTGGCATGTTTTCTGCACTTACAAATGAATCCCTAAAATTTGGTATTGATAAATAAAGTGTCAAATTTCTAAATTAACAGTCGAGAAATGCACAACTATTGAATACAAAACCTTTTATCATACCATTGTAAGCTTTCCAATGCGTCGGGATTACTATTTAGCAATGAAAGTTTATCCACAACAAATTCACAGGCATCAGACGGACACTCGATAGCAAGGCCTGTTAGCAATGCCTAGAATATTAAAAGTTCAACAAATGGCCATTAATTAACCGCAAAAAATAAACAATTTCCACAACGAAACCAGAAATATAATACCTCAAAGACTTCTGGGAGCTTGTAGTCAAACAGGTAGTTCCGTAGTTCAGCGCTGCAGTTTTTTAAAGCCGTCATTTTGTAAAATATTTTAAAACTAATTCACTTTCGACCGCCATATTGTTTCCATCATGTTGTTTCCATGGCGACGACACAGAGCACCCATTTATATAAAGAGACAATTATGGACAAAGGAAGTTTTCGTATTTTGACCATTTTTTTATAAAAGATCTTAAAACACAGCATTTGCTTTAAGAAACATATAGATTTTGACAAAATATATATTTTTAATAAATATTGTATTTATTAAATAAATATACATAAATATATAAGCTTACTAAAGTCTAGTATAAACTGCCTTGTTTTGGCCTGAAGACAAAAGGGTTTTAGTGTAAACACTGTAACTATAAAAAGTATATATGTTCCCTGACCCACTACCTTCCAGACAGATTGAAGACACTTCATAGATTGAAGAAATGTCAGAGTTTTCATCTTCAGTAAAACCAAAATGATAACAGTTTATCATTGAATATTACCTATACTCCAGGGTGCATTTTAAGTGGCCTACACCGAAGATCTTCGGCGTGAGTTTGGCAAATTACAATACTATCTATAGTTAATATTGGCGTATCTTCGGCGTAGACTTTGCATGGAATGCACCCTGGCCTATACTAGTGGACTGCCTACAACTAGCAAGAATATAATGTTCCAGGCAAAATCTGAAATCAGGATTACTCATATTGAGTTTTTGGACACTCTCTGGTTCTGGCATCCAGAAAAACTCAATATAGATAAACCAGTCTCTAATTTAAATTACTGAATTAAGGTATAAATAATTATGATTCACTAATCATCATTAAATTATGAATTAAACTTGTGTTGAGCACAATGGGCAGATTGCTTTGAAGTTTTGCTGTAGCTGTCTAAAGCAAGTCACATGCATCAAATGTCCGCAAATAAATTTCTGACATTCACCCAGCGAGTGTAGATCTTCGAGGCATATCGGGCAATTTGAATTGGAACACTGTTCAATACATTTATGCGTTGAGCCAAATTTGAAGCAAATCCCACATTGATTGCAATGTCTATAGTTGTCTCTTCCACCAACACGGCATAGACCACATTCTGTACAATGAAATTGCCCTTTATCGTTGTCATCAAACAAGCGACATATCTCGCAATAATACAAGCCAAAAGTGATGAGACAAGAGCTACATTTGGGGGCAACAGCTTGTATATTTCCACATTGTAAACATTTGATTCTCTGCACAGTTTTTCTGTCTAATTCGTGGTCATTCTCCACAGCGTCATGGCACAGTCTACAGCGATATATTTTACTACAACATGGAGCAACCAAGGAACATTTCCTCACGTAATGAGGACAAAAATGATATGATAAATCAATCAAATCGTTTGCCATATTTTTAATTTTTCAATATTAATTTGTCGCCCGCCATGACTTTTGTTGTGTACCGGAGATCCGGTACCCTTTATATTTCCCGTATATCAAAAGTGTCTGGTACGTGTCTGTTTTTTTTACTCCAAATTTTCAACAATAAATTAACATTTTTCACCTTTAGAAGCAAAAAGCTATCTTCATGCCCTTAAAGTATTAATTTAGCTTCTTACTACATCATTTTGAGTTCAAAAACTAGTCCACAACATGCCCAACCTGTCCATACACGTACACCCATATTAGGCATATTAAAAATCCAATTTCATAAAAAATAGCTGTCAATTTTGAATGTTTTAAATTGCATATAAGAACTGATTTCTACCCCTAGTGTTGCACTTTTTTGGGTGACTATGCTAAAAACCTACTGTATTCAGATAAAAAAATGTGCAAGAATTTACTCATTTGAAATTTAAATTTTTTTTGAAATCGTATATGGGTACCGGAAGCCGGGGTCAGTTTCAAACTTGATTTATATATGATATAAACAATAAATATACATTTGATATTCTTTCATGAAATCAAGGATAATGGACGAATCGATCGAAGTTCAAGAGGGCTTCCTTTGTCCTCTATGTATGAAAGATTTAGGGACACAAAAACTACTACAAGCGCATTTTAGTGACGAACATTCTAATATCGAAGACCCGACAAAGGGGCAAAATATCAAAGGCATTTTTGATAAAGCGAAACGTAAAATATTGGGAAAAGGCGAGGAAGGGTTAGAACAAGGCGGTTATGGCAGAAACGAAGAATTACAAATGCAAACTGCTGGGAAAGAACTTGATTTCTCGTATTGGGAACCACAAGAAATAGGTAGGAAAATATTGATATGTTGGTAGGTGATATGTTATTGCGTGACCACACCACCTGCAGGGGAAACCCAAACGTACCGTCATTTGCTTCTATAAGAATGAATGTAAACAAATAAAAACATTGTCTATGGTCACGTGAAACTTTCATGTTTATCACGAACATTTGGCAGCTTTCAATTTAACCAATCAACTGTCAGCTTTCAATCAGCTAGTCATGTTTAATTAACCTCACATTGATTGGTCGAGATAATTGAAACATATACCTTGCCAATTACAATTACTGATATGAGAAAATAGGCATCTACCTACGACTGTTCACCCAATAGTAAATTTTGCATCCTCCAATATTTTAAGGCTTCACCCAAGACCACACAAATGAATTCCGTCGATCGAGAACTCAGACAATTGATGATGTGATGATTGAAACAAACACAATTCTTATAAGACTAGAGAAGGTATAATTATGAAGCAAAGTTTTTAAATGAAAATTATGTAATCATCGATTATTATACTAGACAAAAGATCCTTGCAGACTGTCGAGTATTTTCTGTACGTTTTATTAGATTCTTAACGCACTGACTGATGCAGACGAATCCCGTTCACTCAGCAATTCCAAAAAGAAAGGTGACTACCATAAACTTCTTTCTGCAAATTTCATGTAATAAAGCCAACTAGAGAATGTTATCAACTCAATTTGAAAGAATAACCACCATTGGGTAATTTTTAGCCAAGGAGCAGAGTATGGTACCGTGGATATCAGATGACGATGCCAAGTTGTGTTTTGGTTGTAAGAAATCCTTCACAATTGCAAGACGAAAACATCATTGTAGACTATGTGGTCAGGTGATTTGTGGAAAATGTTCAGAATTTTTACCTCTTAGTTCTGCAGGTAATTTCAGGTGATCTGATCATGAGTAGTTCTCTTCATCAGATTTTTAGCCAGGGTGTCAAAACTGGCCGTCCAAAAAATACCGTGGTTCATGAACATGGTAAAAAAAACATGGAGCTTGAAATCAGTGGTGATATACTCATAATTCAGCATCTTTGCTTGTAGAATAGATAAATAACAGCTGACAACTTTTTGGGTATTCACGAAATATCAAAGCTTGCAAGTTGCTGTTTAATAAAGAAAACAGTTCCATGGCCGTCTATTAAAAAGTGCCGTCTTATTTTAAAAGTGGCTATAGGACGGCCACCTGGTTAAATGCCTGCTCTTCATTCCATCTTTTCATCCTTCTTCCGCTTCTTCCATACCCGATCATCTCTTTCTTCATTCATCCTGCCTGTCTTTCTCCTTCCTTCCTGTCTCCTTCCATTTCTTTTCAATTATCATACAACTACTACACTCACATATCATTATCATGATATTTAGCAACATTTTGTGAAATGGACGGCGCTCAAGATGTTATTTTGAGCCTGGATGATGACGAAGCAAACCAGAAGAATGCACTGCGTGTTTGTTATCAATGTCATGACTTGCTTCTAAAGTATGTAATATATCAACCTAAACTAATCTAACTTTATTTATACTGAATAGCTGTGCTAAATTAAATTGTTCTTCCTAGAGATCTAGTAATGGTTCTTACTTAGGGGTGAGCAAAGACAATGAGGTGCTGATGTGGTTTGAAAATTAAATGCTTTATTTGTAGAAATTATGAAATAAAAAGACAAAAGAAGAAAAAGACTCCATTGGTTCAGCTTTATGAGGTAAGAGATGGTGTATTTATACACATACGTACTATGCCAAGTTGTACAGTACTGAATATCAAATTCTTTCGTAGAAACTAACAATGTTAATGGCCGATGCAGATCTTCTTCTACCAGATTTTAACAAGATGGCTGAATCACTTAGGTAACAGTATATTAAACACATTATTCCCTTGGAGTATCATCTCAGATTAGACAGATAAATTAGGAAAGTACAAATTGGCATGTTGGGGCACCTTGTGGCTTAATTTTTTATTTTCTTTATCAGTTTTGGTGATACTCGATATACATATCAAGAAGTCATTGCTACAAGACTTAAATTACTCAAGATGTACGAGACATTAGAAATAGTCAGGTACGATGCAAATTACAATGTCAAAGAGTCTCATATTTTTTTCCATCATGTTAAGGTTTGCCGTTGCTTTCAATGCATCCATGAGGAATAATATATCTACATAGCAATATTTTGTAGTAATAACATGTGTTGCTATGCTAAGCATTGTACGTAGTCCTAGCTCAAGACAAAAACGTTTGGTTGATATCTGAAGTGTCAGAATTAATACTTACAATCTCCTGTATCTTATAGCAAAAAAGTCGTTGCCCTTGGGCAAACAACGACGACAGCTGAGGATGGCACAACCAAGACGGTCATGCCTGGAAAATCATCACAAAAACTCCAGCGAGGCATTCATGCTTACGTAACAAATTACTTACAAAACAATATGTTTACTCTCAAATCAATCCCATCTGAGGAAGAGTATGCGTCACTTCAGAAAGAAAGAGCCATGTTGCTAAAAAGACGTGCAGAACGCGAGAAAGCACAGCAGGAGAAGGCGATGAAGGAACGAGCTTTGGTGCATCAGGAGGTTTTACGAAAAGAACGACATTCACTTCAAAACTCACCGGTTATAAGACGTCGGGAAATGAATGTAGAACAAAGAAGGCGATCATTTGACCCTCAAAGTGATGCAATCTTACAACAAATAGATAATGTCAAGGATTTTCTTGACAAAGCGAGGGAAAATGGACAGTTTGATGAAGTTAGGTCTTTAGAAAGAAATTTAAATGAATTACAATTAGAATATAATAAACGAATTAAAAGATAACTAGTTGTGTCAAGCTTCACCGTGTTGTGGCAATATAATACTGTAATAGATATATGTATAAAGTATTCACATGAAAATTATTAGTCTTGCATTCGCTGGTTGTTCCAACATCAGATATACTTTGAATAAGCATTCTATAGATGAGTTTCAGTTAGCACTTGTCAGCTGAAAACCTGTGAAGTTCACACCCACCAGCAGCCCTGCAATTCACCTTGGAAGTCCTTACATCACGTCACTGCCAAACAATGAATATTTGACCATGTATTCCACATTGCATTAAATATACCTATCGATTGAAAATTGTGTGACGTAAGAACTCCTAGGGTCAATTCTTATTGAAGCGAACCAATATCATACACCTCGGTGTATTACCCAGAATCCTTTTCACCTTTAACCTGCCACCATTTTGGTTTATTAGCGTCGGGCAAAGCAGTCCTTGACGGGCACCCAACTTGACCTGGTTTTTCACAAATACAATAGCAATGTCCAAACCTTCCAAAATTACTTGGGTTTAATCTTGCCGGATATTTTGACTGTTTTCCAACTATTTCTTTCATCTCACTGCAAAAATACAGCAGCGTTAAGGTCTGACGGAACACACATGCAATTCTATAGCTCAGATTAGTTCACAGAGGCTGTGTACTCGGCTAACATCCTACGTACCTTTCCGAGGCCCCAGCAATGTGTTGGAACATTGAAAATATCTCACTTGCTTTTGAATCATCAACATCAATATTAATTCTCTCACGTTTACCTTACAGAAAAAGTTTATTTAAATTAATAGTTTCAACATACAGGAATAGTTCCAAATATTATCATTAAAATCTACATCAATAAATACCATTGTTTACACCTAAGAACCAGTGCGGAAAGTTTATATTGCGCAACCAAGATATCAGGCATGCAATTTCTATATATTTACTATGAAATCTCGGATGTGCAATTTTCAAACTTTCCAGTCATGCAGGGGTAGACGTACCAAAGAAGACGTCAATCCTAGGTGAACTGACGGCAGCACTTTTACTCGTCACAAATTGAACGTCGGGATTTTTGTACTGCAACTGTGGAACATCTTTGAATATAAAATTCCTACAAGGAAAAGAACCAATTTTCTTCAAACACAGCAAGTCAGGGGGGGGGGGGCTCAAGCAGTCTTACAAGATAATTTTTGCTCACCTAATTCCTTTACTGTTGTCCTGATGTGAATAAGAAAGCAAGACATTTTTTACACTAGGTTTTAGCACTACTTTCCCACTAGATAAAAATTCTACTGTCCTTCGGAATGGATATCTTCCCTTAGCCATTTTGAAAATACAAATTTTAAAACTTCACAGCGTACATGAAGTACTGCGAACGTGCGTATAAAATGCAGGCTCAACGCTCACTAAAGTTTCTCCAGAGTCTGCATAAATTAAGAAAGTCGCGCGCGCGGGAGACTGTGGCGATTTGTTTACTTCGAAACAAAAAATTTAAATGGAACCAGTTTTTAGTTTAAAACATCTTAATGGTGGGAAAAACAAGGCGAATAATAATTCTACCGATACTTCTGCCTTCCCTGCCACTGCGTATGATTATCTAAGACATGTACAGTGAGTAAAATGTGCAAAATATATTAATTTTTAAAGTGGCTTGGTATTTTCAATGACCCTACTATAATTTTACCATCATTTATGGTAACCTTGAATGCGGCCTAGCTACCTCGTTCTTTTGTGTAGAAATGAAGCAGCACATTGTCCTGATATTGTGGTCGCCAGCATGGATTGCAGTGTCTTCAGTGCAAACCAAGATCCCAATTTTATGACAGTAAGCTACGGTTGAAATGAATTGCAAATAAATTATAAACAAATTCACAATCCAACTTGTAATCTAGGCAGAGCCAATCAAAACATCCGAGGACAACAAAGGGCCATCAGCAGAGTGGCAAAATGAACAAGTTTCTGCTTTTGCAGAAATCAGACAGGTCGGTCAATAACTACCTGGAGTGCTTGCCTGGAGTGCTGGTGATCATTCATCTTCCTCTGTCCTCATTTCCAATTTGTTCTGAGATGCATAGATTTAGCCCTCTCTGTCTTCAGTTTCTAGCTCATCAAAAAGCATTGCTAAAGGAGAAGAAAGTTAAGAAGAGAAAGTTGGTTAGTTTGGTTGCCATTCACTTTGTATTAAGTAAACCAGGGATGGGAGGGTTCTGAGCAGGTGCTGGTCATGGAGTAGGTGCTGGTCATAGAGCAGATACTGGTCCTGGAGCAGACAATGGTAGTTCAATCATCTTCTTCCCTATTATTGCAGCCTGATGCAGAAAATGAACAACAGTGGTTCCAGCTTTGCTTTGGAAAAAAACAACAAACAACAACTGCCCAATGGTAAGACTAGCTAGACAGACACAGACAGACAGACAGACAGACAGACAGACAGACAGACAGACAGACAGACAGACAGACAGACAGACAGACAGACAGACAGACAGACAGACACCATCACACAGACACCATCAGATAGATAGATACAGTGGAAGGATCCAAACACCTTTTGTTGTATTTTTGCAGCAAGAGAGAAACACAAGACACTGTGTCAAGTATTCAAACTGAAGTGGTATAATGATTGTATGGTTGTATATAACTGCCATAACCTTGCTTCATTTATACAAACAATGAAATGTACAGTATGTAACATGTTATTTATTTCAGGAGCATAGTGGTGGTACTCCAGCTCTTTTGAGTATCATTTGTCAAATGAATCAGGTAATAACTCAGTGAATGAAAACATCATGAGTGAAACTAAGATATATCATTATTTCTTTCTGTGTTTATTTTTCTACTGTAGTCAACAGTGTTAACAGTATTGGATCATCATGTTGGCTGGTTGGAAACACAACCATTCACCTTGTTACAGGTTTGACAGCTTTAACCCATTAATCCTTTAAGTGGTAATGTGCCCTGAGCATCCTACTTTAGTATTTTACTCTGTCTAATGCCAGATTATTTCACTTGTCAAGGAGAGAGTGCTGCTACTCAATGGGCTAATGCATCCTCTTAATCATTTAAGTGGCCATGCATCCACTCTGGTTGTGCCATACTTTATTATTTTAATACTCAGTCTAACACCAGGCAATTTAATCAGCAAGGGGCGAGTGCTGCCACTCAATGCATGGGTTAACCATTATTTAACCAATTACTCAATGGTGAAAGACAGTATACACTCATGCAATCAAGTGTTATTTATTTAGGGTCAATGGATACATGCATTACTCACCGCTGTTGAGAAGCCTCTCCTTCCCGATACAACGTACTCCCTGCGGAGATTAGCAAGATTGTGTGCAAAACAAAAAGAAAGTTTGGTTAGTTGGAATTCTCATGGACTATTTTCATAGTTGGAATTCTCATGCACAATTTTATTAAATGGACTATTTTCAATCAATCAATACATTGATATATGTAATCAATACAATCACCATCCATCAACCACCTTTGGGATTGGTTAAATCATCTGGCTAAAGCCACCCTAAAACGTTCATGATTTCTATTTGTTTAGACTCCAGAACAGACGGACGAAATGGCTGCGTTGTATTTAATAATTATTTTAGTTATGAGGTGCGTACTTTGATGTTTTCGCGAGGTCCATCGCTAGGAGATTAATATTAAGCAGAACTTACTGCTGATGAAAGGCCTTCTTTGGAATGTCAAAGTGTTTTTTATTTTATTTAGATCTCTTGTTTGTATAACTAACAATCTTTTTTTCCAGGTATTTTGGACAGAGTGATTTAGCAGAAACATTATGACATTTCATCACTTGAAGACAAAGCTCGCTTAAACATCCATGTGAAAATATATTCAGTCACTTACCTCTGACACTTGAGCTTTGACAAGTTCTAAAGCAGAAAAAACTAACCTTCTTGTACAAAAATGAAATATTATCGCCATTAATAATAAAACTTTGCTACTTTTAATAAAGACTGCAATTTGCTGTATCTATATATAATTCAAAATATTGTTAAATAAAAACTATATTTTGAAGGCATTTTGAAGTATATATATGTATTTTATACACATTGTAATTTACAAAAAAATCTTAAGTCTGGTGTACATTATCAAAGTTTCTGTGATCACAGTAGGAATTTTGCATGGGTAAATTCTACGTTTTGAAGGATTTGTAAGAAATGTTTGAGGAAACCTCAGCATTTAACATTTAGAATTTACCGAATGCAAAATTCCTAGTGTGATCACAGAAACTTTGATAGTGTAACCAGCCAGTCATTATGGTGAGATCACACACACACCACGTGAATACATGTACAAACTTTACACGGCTGGAAGATGTCAAATTTTTATGATGTCAGCAAGATTTTCTTTTGGTTGAGTCATATTGTCTGGGAAGTATGTCACAAGTTGATCAAATAACTAGAAACAGTAAAATACAGTAACTCTATCAGTTCAGTGTATAAGCTGTTCTCCCTAGAGGGCCAGTAAGGTTCATCCTTTGTTCCAATGATTATTAGACCACAGGAGAAAACCAGAGAAAACACACGTTGTCTGGTCAAACTGCATCAGAACTCTTCTCACATGAAACTGAGGTAATACTAGTGAGGTTGAGATTCCACTTCCACTATTGCTACCCAGGGCCTTTTTTAAGGATTTTCCCGTGGGGGGGGGGGCATTTTTTGAAAAGGGACTTTTCTGTGAGATAATATATTAGAGGGGGATAGCAATGGCTGAAGGCTACGTGTGTGGCCAATATACCACGCATGAATGGGGGTGGTCTGGGGGAGTACTCCCCCAAAAAATTTTTGAAATTTGAATCCCAGAAATGTCATTTCCTGCATTCTCAGCATCCAAATTTGTTCTAAAATTTATGCTAACTATACTTGTATTTGAAATAAAAGATGGAAAATATGCACAAAAAGTAAAAAAGAATATTAACTGTAATTTATCATTACTTATTAGAGGGATAATCCCCAGAAAATTTTTGAAATTTGAAACCTGGAAATGCTATTTCCTGCATTCTGAGCATCCAAAAAATAAAAAATTATTAACAATAATTTATCATTACTTAGTGGTAGAAAAAAGTAACAATTTAAATCGATTTTGTTAAACAAGGACAAAGGATAAAGCCTAAAACTTACTTTCCGTTTATGTATTTGTTAATCTTCGCTGGTTTGTTTCTATAATTTTAGGGAAAAGGGACTTTTCCTGGGGGGGCAAAATGTGATTTCGTGGGGGGGCACAAGGGGGGACTGGGGGGGCATTTGCCCCCCCCAGCTTGTATGTTAAAAAAGGCCCTGTTGCTACCATAAAGGGACCATGGACTAATCAGATGGGTTTAATCTACCCGATCAACCAATCACATGCGAACTTAGTGAAAGGTAGTGAAAGTCAAATCTCCACCTCACTGTTACTGTATAAACAGAAGACTGTATATACCTGAGAACGGCCAACAAATACTTGGTCATTTGAATAGAATTCAGCTCCTGTGAAAGAAATAATAGCAAGGTTCTAAGCCTAGTGCATTCTACGTAAATGCATACATAGTTATGTTGAAGGGTATTGTAGATGGAAATAATCGAGTGGAAATTTATATAGTACATTTCTTTCGTTTTATTTTAGCTTTTGCCAACTAGGGCAGGGTCACCAAAACAGCATATGCCAATTACTGTGGGCCCTTTTACCTAACCCACCCTGTCAACTTTCCCTGTGGGAGGAAACCGGAGTACTCGGGGAAAACCCACAGCTTGAACCTGCAACCTCAGAGGTGAAAGGTAAGTGCTCTAACCACTTCACCACCGAAGCCCCATAAATAACCTAACCGGGAACAGCTGCGAAAAATGGAACTTTAGGTCCCTGGAAGGAATAGAACCTGCGGGCCTAACACATACATAGTGACTACGTTACATTCAAGGTGCTCACCTTGCTTGCTTGGGCATGCGTCATCCGTGCCGTCTTTTGAAGAAAATAAGCTGGATGTTAAACGCTCAAACTAAATGAAAAGACGCAGATTTAGTTATTAGACAAACTAACAGGAAATCATCAGGCTTGGTTTGTTTCCAGAATTATATCACACTTGCGTCGGTTTTCTTTGTTCGTCCGAGGTTTATAACTAGCTTATAGACCTTGAATAAATGATTAGATGAAACTTGTAGACAAAAACGCGAGAATTTTTCATTAAAAATGTTTGAAAATGACAAAATATGTTGGAAAACCTCCGCAAGTGTGATATATATCAGTTATAAACCTCCTACTCGGTTTATAACTCTTACTTATTGCGGGTATAATAGGTGT
Source organism: Paramuricea clavata (assembly GCA_902702795.2). Classification (NCBI taxonomy): domain Eukaryota; kingdom Metazoa; phylum Cnidaria; class Anthozoa; order Malacalcyonacea; family Plexauridae; genus Paramuricea; species Paramuricea clavata. Next base: position 13,961 of record CACRXK020005497.1, read on the forward strand.
TAAAGACCTGTAGTTTGAATTGTGCTATACCTCGTGTCTTTCATCGAGATCCTCATGGTTCACCATGGTTGAAAGATCATGCTAAACAAAAATATAAATAAAAGCTTCATCGTAGCCTTAAAACGAGTTTCTGTGGCGCAATCATCGGCGCTTTCACGTTGGAGATCGTCAGCCAGTGAATCTATATACGTGATATAACTTATGTGCTTACTCCTACCCCAGGACAACATAAATTCACAAAGTACGACCATAGACAATCCATGTCCTCTGGCACGTTTGATTGTACCTGTAAATAAGTCAACGCTTCCAAACTGTTACATTTTGCCAGTTGAAGAAACCTTAAATTAAATGACACTAATTAACTATCAATAAATATCACAAATTAACTACATTGAGACTAATTAACTATCAATAAATATCACTAATTTACTACATTGAGACTAATTTTACTATCAATAAATATCACTAATTAACTATAATGAGACTAATTAACTATCAATAAATATCACTAATTAATTATAATGAGATTAATTAATTATCAATAAATACCACTAATTATTTACAATGACACTAATTAAATATCAATAAATATCACTGATTAACTACATTAAGACTAATTAACTATCAAGAAATATCACTAATTAACTACATTGAGGCTAATTAACTATCAATACATATCACTAATTAACTACAATGAGACTAATTAACTATCAATAAATATCACTAATTAACTACATTGAGATTAATTAACTATCAATAAATATCACTAATTAACTACATTGAGGCTAATTAACTATCAATACATATCACTAATTAACTACATTGAGGCTAATTAACTATCAATACATATCACTAATTAACTACAATGAGACTAATTAACTACAATGAGACTAATTAACTATCAATACATATCACTAATTAACTACAATGAGATTAATTAACTACAATGAGACTAATTAACTACAATGAGACTAATTAACTATCGTGTAGAAATGAAGCAGGCTTACTTCTGTTTTCTAATAAGATACTTGCAACGCCTCAGAAAATGTGCAAGTAACGGTTTCGTGAGTTTTAAAGACCAGAAATCGTCCAGTCTCATCTTTGGAGAACCAGATTTGCCAGGATTCCCACCAAATAAATAATGAACCTAAAAATCGATTAAATTCATGAGGGAATTAGCCAATAATACTGCTAATATTTTGGTCACATGATATTAAATCTGAGTTATTTAATCTCGAGTAAACAGGGTGTGGTTACTGAATTCACCAGAGGCTCACGATACATGCGCTCGACAACTAAGGCCTAGAGCTAGTTTCTGGAGAGCAAGAAAATGAGAGGAGCGGAGAAAAGTCCTTGAAACACAAGAAACTGAGCACTAGGAAGATGGCGGCGTACTGATGACGTATCACCAAATGACGAATAATCACGCGAGCGACACTCGCTAGGAAGATGGCGACCGTAGGACAACGTTTTTACTGAAGTTACACATCTGTTCATACTTAATCTGTACCTCGACCTACACGCGTAAAAACGCTCAGGTTGATGCAATACTGATGAAAACAGGATTGAACAATGTTTTGCTGCCCACATTGTTCATAGCTGTCAACAATATTGAACAATATTGTTACACCCGATTCAGGCTCAACAACGTTGTTCAATATTGTTGACAAGTGTGAACAACGTGGGCAGCAAAACATTGTTCAGTCCTGTTGAGCAACGGGCTCGGCGTTTTTTGCCGTGTACAGTAGAAGGCTTGACTCAGCGGTAAGGGACAACAGCTGCAGCTGCCAGCGATGCTATCCTTACCTTATTAACATAATCATAAACGAGCTGATGAGCAAACCTAGGACAAGGTTCAATACTCTGCATTTTGCTCCAATATTGACTGCCAGTATTTTCATTTCTATAAATACACGACCATTTATTGCTTTCAATATCATAAACCCAGAACGAATTTCGTGTAGATTCCTCGCGTTTGATTTTGTCTTTACTTAAACCCTAAAATAAGAAAAGAAATTGGGGATGCATGATATATATGTACGATTGAGGTGAAAGGTTGCAAACAGACAAAACTTACAGACAATGCATGTATTTCTCCGGTCTCAGGGTCAATTGTTGCTCGTTGGGTGAAGCCTGCAGCTGGAACTACGAAAGTAAGATCACGTTCTAATTACTCAATTAATTATGATTTAATATGTTACAGTATATATAATTTGATACAATAATTTAATGATTAATTACGGATTGTGCAATAGACAAGTAAATTTTTTATTCTCATGTGTACCTTCGTTTTTATCGTTTCCATTTGTTCCAGATAAGACAGTGATTGTGTCAGTATCGGTATCATACCTCGTAAAATTACTGCAAGGTAAAATAAGCATGTGAGTCAAACCAATTCACAATTTCAGTTTACACTCTATTAGAATAACTTGAACAAGAGGACGGTACCTTAAAAACTCACGTCCTCTTTGACCAGCAAATATATAAAGTGCTCGGTTTTTCTACAACAAACACAATTACAATTTTTTACAATTTATTGAAGTTGCGCATGTCATATAGATTATTTACAAAAGTGAAGAGTAATAAGGTTTTGGTGAGTAGTAGATATAAATTGGAGTTAATAATTCATTATGCCATGCGCAGTGGACAAAGTAGCATAATGCTTTCGAGTTGTCCACTGCCTACGATTTGCTACTAATGAGAACGGAGCGGCGCTAGAACGAATTCACAACTGTATATACTCTATAATTACATTTGAGTTAATAGGAGCGATTGCTTATAGTGTTTCTTAAACAGATAGGATGAGCTACAGACAATGCAAATGCATGAAATCCATTAAAAACACATAATGGATGGAATGAAGGCGCAGGAATCAATCGTTGGAATTTATACCCTAATGTCCGCAACGGCCTAACAACGTGTTGGCCAATTGTGTACTACCCTATATAATGTCACGTTCTAATTTCCCATGATCAATACAAAAGATACTGACCTCGTAAAAAAGCATGGAATGACCAATTCTTGAAACTAACTCAGGGCGGTCATCCCTAGACACGGAAAAATTATCTTAACTCTTGAACTGACATTGCGACCAAAATCGTCCGCCCACCACCGTTAGACAGATTAAAATAACAAAGTAGGGCAAACGGCCGACGATTTTAATTTACTTGATTTTTTTTCTGTGAAAAAATCATGATTATTAGATTACATTGATCAGGAAAAAAAATCATGATTATTAGATTACATTGATATCGAAGGAACTAAATTCTGTTTCGAAATATCGCATACTCGAACCGACCTGACCGCGTAGTTCAGTTGGCAGACAGGCAGAGCATTGGGCTAGTATTCCAAAGGTCGTAGGTTCGATTCCCACCGTGGTCAGGCATATTTTTCAAGTCTGCCCGGTGTGGATATACACTCAGAGTAACATCACAAGCATTTAATTTACTTGTTAAGAGGAAAGTGATGGCGTTCAATGGGTTAACGAGATAAAAACAGAGAATATTAAACTGTACCGTAATTTTGTCCATGTGTTGGTACCACTGTGATAGCAATACAGACCACTGAAGACAGCAGTAGTTGCCAAACCAGCTATGTCAGATGATGTACTACAGAAATAGATTAATATCATGCAATCTTAACTCGCTGCTAACTTTATTGTTTTGATAGGAATGCACAAGAAAAAAGTTGAACTCACTTGGATAAAACTCGTCCTCCAAATATATATATCATTCCATTCTCAACATTTACGCACATCTGAAATCATTAGCGTACATTATCACTGGTGAAAATGTAAAATCCATACTATGAGATTTCCAATTGCACAACTAAATTCATAGTAATTCAGGGATGCATAAAATATTTTATTTTCTGGGACCGCAAGGCCAACGAAAAAAAATTCTACAATTTGGGGGCTCTCCATCACTCTTCCGTCAACAACAAAAAAAGTTTCCGGACAAGGACGTGTTCATTGTTTTCGTGGGACTTTCCCACTTAATTTCACGTCGCTACGAACGGTACTCTGCCCGAAAAACATAAATATTTTGCCGGGGGGCCCCCCAAAGCCTGGGGCCCTGGGAAAATTGCTTTACCTTTTTCTGCCAACCTCAAAAATTTTCTGGGACCAATGTTCCCGTGGTCCGCTATATTATGCAGCCCTTCATAATATATTCATACTATTTCGATACCATATACATAGTATGGAAATATACAAATTTCCAATAAAAGCCCATACAATTCCCATTCTATTGGATTTTCAAAAAAATTTTTGCAGTGTATTTTACCATCAATCCTATCATCTACCCACAAATACACACATCTCTACTGTATATTTAGTCCCTTCCTCTCTAATACCTCAATGAAATAACGCACCTGGAAAAAGCCCCGCGAAGATGTCGTAAAGAAGTTACGACAAAAGATAGGAAATACGTGATATTATTCGTTTTGGTGTAACTACCTGATGGTCAAATATCAATGGGGGTCCACCATCAGGCGCGGTATCTTCAGATATCAATGTCCACTGCTCACAATCGATATTATATACAAAGAAATCACTCTGAAAAATAAAGCAGCACTTATAAACTCCATGTCATCCAATCATGAAGTAGTGAACGGAATGTTCCATTGTCTTTTCATTCTTTTAGAAATCCAATGGTCCTCCATGCCACCTGGACATGATCCAGTTATCAGAATGTTCCATTGTCTTTTCATTGTCTTGAAGATCCCACTGTCCTTCAAGCCCCTGGACGCGAACCAGTGATCAGAATGTCCCATTGTCTTTTCATTGTTTGAAAAATCCCACTGTTCTTCATGTCATCTAGTGATGGGAATGTTCATACCTTCAACGACATCGTACTTCGAACTTCAGAATCAAGATAACGCCCTAGCATGAAGATCAACTTTCGTTTATGATCCAGGCAGATTTTATGACACGATCGTGCACAGGGGCCCCCATCTGGTTCCGTGTCACGTGATATCATTCTCCATGATTTCTGGTTGATATCGAACATCCAGAAGTCAGCGAGGTCATCGTTTCCGTCCCAGCCTCCCATGAGGTAGATAATCTGGCGCTCTGCGTCAATACACATTTGATGACCACCTCGCATTCCTGGCTGACAAGCGTCCGAATTTATATCTAGAATGAAAGTCAATGACACAATTAGAATTAGCAAGACTACCAACTTTCTGATTAAGGGTCCTCGCATGACAACAGAGCGCGAATAAGTTCTTTGTATCTTTTTCTTTCCACAAACAAAACTATTAGAGCGCGAATAGTCTGTACTGTTTATTACTTTATTGCAGTCTTGCCCCTATGGCCTCGGCTTCACGTGGTTATATCATCATGTTTCGTGTACAAAGGGTTAAGGATAGGTTTGTGATTGGGCTCAAGATGAAAGAGAAACATGTTCACGTGCAGGAAACATGGGGATATAACCTAATTCATATGCGTTTGTCATGATAAAACAGCCAAATAGGAAAACGAGGCCATTGGGACAAAAGTGGAATAAATAATAGTCTATTAAGAATTTTTTCTGGCCTACAATTATTTTCAAAAATTCTACGCTACACTATAGTTTCACTTTCATAGCGATAAGTTGCTAGTGTTTTGGCCCACAAAACTGCGTTTTCGCATGACGATTTGTGATTTGTAGGCAGTTAATTTGCGCCCTGCTTGAAACGTATGTGTACCTCTAGTTTTGGTCATCTACCTGAAACAGTTGTTGTTATTGGCGTCCATTTTGCTTTGTAATCTTGCGTACTTATGTAGTCACTGAACAAGCCATCTAAACGACAAATAAAATTGCATTTGAATCATAACCTCATGAAAGATACAATCAATGAAATTATACACACACTACCTTGAGCAGCGTTCTCAATTATTCGTTCTGACATATCAAAGTTTGAATGAACAACCTGTTAATTTAGATGGTTTTTTAATAGATGGAAGTTTTCAAATTAAATTTTATACACCATCAGGGGTGGAAAAATTTGTTTTCTTTCCGGGAACCTGGGTCGAAGTCTGGAAATTGTCTGTAAAATTTGCAATGTTACAATTACAAAAATAACAAAACAAATGCATAATTATTGTATTATTTGTACTTTAGTAATAATAGGCTTTAGGCTGGTTTTCGTATGCTCGTACATAGCAATAGTTGTCTGTTATATACCACAGTTATGAGTTATGACCAATTAGTAAGGATCTAACGCTTAACTAAGTGTCCTATCATCTTATTTATTCCATCACTTTTATTTGTTTACTATTTAATTTGCATTTTATTGGAGACTTTGCAGAGCATATATTTACCATTTTACCTTATTGTGATGGCAGGGGTGGGTAAAAGAATTAATTTCTGTCAAATATTTAAAAGGTTGCTGATGTTAGCGTGTAGTAGAATAGTTGTAACTTGTAAGTTGAGTAAACAGAGTTATCTCAAAATGTTGAAATATTTTCTGGAAAATTTTCTGCAAAACTCTCAACTCGAAAAAATTTCTGGGAACTAGGTTCACAGGTTCCGATACTTTTTCCACCCCTGTACACCATTATATGCAACTTTAGGCCCTCCGCCAGGAATCAAACTTGGTATAGTGGAAGTCAAATCTAAATCTCAGTGTTATCACCAAGTTTTCCTTACCAGCTGTTCATGTAATTGAGTCAATATTGAATGTTCCAATTCAACCTTCGTCTTCTTCTTCAGCGAGTCAAAAGCCTCGGTACAGTTCCGTTGTCGAAGATGTTTTAAACACAAGCGTATTGCCTCCTGTTCACGATACTAAAAATAACAATCTCATTCTCAGAATTCATGAGCAAAAAATAGCAAACAATTTAATTCAGTTCTAGAAATTTTGATCAAATCATCACAAGACTGAATAGCGTTTCGATATAGTTGATCAAGTTCTAGAATTTTGATCACATGTTTTCAACAGATAAAGATTAAATCGATCCAAAGAAGTTTTGATCAAATTCTAGAAATGGACAGAGTTTGATCAGTTCTTGAGTCTGAATGAAAAGTAGTGGACAAGTTAAATGAACATGCGACTTACATTATTGATCCAGTTTGAACAAGGCTTAACAATAGCTGGGTCATCAATACCAGCAAGCTCTACATACCAAATACTACAGTTAAAACTCTGACCCCACGTCATGGTAGGAACTGTAAAGAAGTTGGTAGTTTAGATTTTTTAACAATAACATTTTAAGTGGCAATGCACCCAGATATACCCTTCTTTATTATTTTACTCTGTCTAATGCCAGATGATTATACTCATCAGAAAGAGAGTGCTGCCACTCAAAGGGCTAATCAGACTATCTGCCTATGCACCTTGTTAACCCTTTAAGTGGCAATGCGCCCCAAATACACCCTACTTTATTATTTTACTCTGTATAATGCCAGATGATTTTACTCATCAGGGAAGAGTGCTGCCACTCAATGGGTTAATATATTGGATGTGACATGGACTAATAACTGTCAACACTTGTGCCACCAACATCTATAAAAATTATCAAAAAAATAATTTACCTATTTTGATGTACTTGACAGGGAAAATATTTTCACCCAGTTTATGTCGTAATGGAAATATTTCTTTCACATTGTCATTTTTTAAACCACTAGAGAAGTAGAATTCACATTCTTGTTAGACAGGGTGGGGCTTATTAGAGATGGGAGATTAGAGAGGGGGCTTATTATAGAAGAGTTTAAGAAGAGGAACTTATTATAGGGGTTTAATAGAGAGGGGACTAGCTTATTAAAGAGGGAAACTGATTAGAGAGTGAAGCTTATTTAAGAGGAGGCTGATTAAAGAGAGGGCTTATATTGGAGAAGGGGGCTTATTAGAGAAGAGGCATTATTAGGGAATGGGGGCTATTATAAAAGAGGGGTAATTAGAGAGGAGGAGTAATTAGAGAGGAGGGGTAATTAGAGAGGAGGGTATTAGAAAGTAGGGGTAATTAGAGAGGAGTATTAGAGAGGAGGGGTATTAGAGAGGAGGGGTAAAAGAGAGGAGGGGTAATTAGAGAGAATGAGTATTAGAGAGGAGGGGTATTAGAGAGAAGCATTAGAGAAGACAAGGGATTTTGTGAGAGATAGATAGATAGACAGACACCTCTATTTATTCAGAGTAGTCCTATCAGCGACAAAAACATGTCACTGCTATCAACAGGAGCTCTGATATTACATTATAAGTTTCAACAACACTTTATAATAGTCATAGTTAAATTAAGGTAACATGAGGGGGGCATGTAAACTTGAGAGGGGGACTTACTTCAGACAGGGAGGGGCTTATTTGGCAGGGACACTTATTTGAGAGGGGGACATATTCTATGGCTATACATGCTACCTTTGCAGTAGTTCTATCATGTTGTTGTGGTCGTCATGTAGACTGCCATAAACTTTAAATTTCTTCAAATTACAAACATGGTTCTGATGATATTTTCCAAATGTTATTTTCGTCACTGCTGCTGGTTTTTCCAATTTTAGAGTTATGTACTGAAATGAGAAAATATTTTATGAATCTTCTCTTCCAGGTGGCTTTCATTGTTGTTGTTATTGCTTGTTGTTGTCATTGTTGTTGTTGTAGGTTGCTGTTGTTATTGCTTGTTGTTGTCATCAATTGTTGTTGTTGTTGTAGGTTGGTGTTGTTATTGCTTGTTGTTGTCATTACTTGTTGTTGTTGTAGGTTGCTGTCGTTATTGCTTGTTGTTGTCATTGTTGTTGTTGTAGGTTGGTGTTGTTATTGCTTGTTGTTGTCATTGTTTTTTGTTACTGTTGTTTGTTATTGTTGTGTTGTTGTTGTTGTTTGTTGCTGTTGTTATTGCTTGTTGTTGTCATTGTTGTTGTTGTAGGTTGGTGTTGTTATTGCTTGTTGTTGTCATTACTTGTTGTTGTTGTAGGGTGCTGTCGTTATTGCTTGTTGTTGTCATTGTTGTTGTTGTTGTTATTGCTTGTTGTTGTCATTGTTTTTTGTTATTGTTGTGTTGTTGTTGTTGTTGTTGTTGTTTGTTGCTGTTGTTATTGCTTGTTGTTGTCATTGTTGTAGGTTGGTGTTGTTATTGCTTGTTGTTGTCATTGTTGTTGTTGTAGGTTGGTGTTGTTATTGCTTGTTGTTGTCATTGTTTTTTGTTATTGTTGTTTGTTATTGTTGTGCTGTTGTTGTTGTTGTTTGTTGCTGTTGTTATTGCTTGTTGTCATTGTTTCTTGTTATTGTTGTTTGTTGTTATTGATGTTTGTTGTTATTTGTTGTTGTTTGTTGTTATTGTTGTGTTATTGTATTGTTGTTTGTTGTTATTGCTGTGTTATTGTGTTGTTGTTTGTTGTTATTGCTGTGTTATTGTATTGTTGTTTGTTGTTATTGTTGTTGTTATTGTTGTTTGTTGCTGTTGTTATTGCTTGTTGTCACTGTTTCTTGTTATTGTTGTTTGTTGTTATTGTTGTTTGTTGTTAATTGTTGTCTGTTGTTATTGTTATGTTGTTGTTGTTTGTTGCTGTTGTTTTTGTTATTTGCTGTTTATAGTGTTGTTGTTATTGTTGTTTTTTGCTGTTATTGATTTTGTTGTTTGTTGTTATTGTTTGTTATTGCTGTTTGTTGTTATTGCTTGTTTGTCACTGCTGTTGTTGTTTGTTGTTATTGTTGTTTGTTGTTGTTATTTGCTGTCATTGTTTTTGTTGTTTTTATTATTGTTTTTTATTGTTATTGTTTGTTTTTCACTGCTGCTGTTGTTTGTCGCTACGGTTGTTTATTGTTGCTGATGTTCCAGGTTGTCTTTGTTGTTTGCTGTTATTGGTGTTTCTATTGTTTGTTGTTGCTAATGCAGGTTGTTGTTTACTGCTGTGTTTTGTTGCTGTTGTCATTGTTGCTATGCTTCTTATTGTTGATGTTGTTGCATTTGTACCTGGTGTCACTATTATTATTACAAAGGCAAACCTGTGTAGGATGGTGTGTTTCAGACGTCCATCTGGAATTCTGATCATTTGGTTTGTCCTCCATTATATTACTATAAAAGAAAGATTAATCGTTTTCACATTAGAAGATGAACAAGTCGTCTAGACAAACAAATCGTCTTTTAGTCGGACAAATCATCAGATGTGAAAATGTGTCGAACAAAATTTTAGACAAACAAATCGTCTGAATTTGTTCAACTACTGGTCCGTCTGCGAAGACAATTTTTGAGGGACAATACGTTCGTCTAGAGGACTTGTCTGTCTGTAATGTGAATAGGGCTATTATTTCATTTACATTAAGTAAATAATGGTAATTATTTTCATTACATGTAGTAATCTTGGACTTAGGGATAAATAAAAATTCAACCATTTAAATTTTTAAGTAGCAATGTGCCCTAATGCTTCCCACTTTATTTATCAATACTGCAAAAATGCCTGTTTTCACTTGTCACAACAATATGCACAATTTATATATCAAAGAGTAGAATTAGTATTTCACGCACAGCCAGTTTTCGGTTTAAATGTACTTTCTAGTCTGAAATATACACGATTTATTTTTAATAATACACAGCAAATATTTTTACAAAAAACAAACGATTTCGATCTCTATAATTCAGCATATCTTAACCAAAAGTGTAAAAGGAGAATGTACTTACCCTGGATGAAAATTGGCAGAGAAACTCGAGCAGGAATAAACAGAATATTTCAATTTATGTTCCATATTTTCAACATTTATATTTTGAAAATTTTCAAAATCGCCCGACATCGCCGCCATCTTGCCTTCGTCCTCAGGCCCCAGTACACGCGGTTTCCAACATGGCCGCTTGCTGGCGAAAGTTGTTTAAGATTTCGCCACAAATACTGCGCGTTTCTTGCACGTTCTCTTCGGTATTTCAACCCAAAAACATTCTAGTTGAAAACTATAGATCTTTTTCTTCTACGGTGAGTAAAAACACGCGTTTTTATCCACAAGTTTCTTCATAAATCTAAACTAAAATCGTCTAGTAGTGGTAGACTGTTGTGCTATATTCATATTGTACAGTTGTATTCTAGTTTGTCATTGCATTGTTTGTGTAATTTAAGGTCAGGAATACGGCAAACAACAGTCTTTGCAGGATTCAAAGTCGATTCCCTTATCGTAATGGTATGCTTGCATTTTTTTAATGATTAACTATTAATTTCCCCCCTCAATTCTCAAAGCAGATTTCCACATATCACCATATAAACGCTCTCATTTTGTATTTTCTCTTTTTTCAGATAATATACCATTCACCAGCAACAACCAAGCCATTAAGCAACTCAGTTATCACACTCTATCCCCAAAGTATGCTGTGAAACCTACTCTACTTCTTCAAACTCCAGCCAAGACAAGCATTCGAACTTTTCCAACTTTGAATCAAATCCAGCGCGGAAAACGAAAGACGAAAAAACGCAAACAGAAATCGATGGTAGCCAAAGTTAGCCATATTCTAAAAGGGCCACAACGCAAAGGCGTGTGTGTGAAAGTCTTCATCCGTAAACCAAAAAAACCAAACTCTGCTAATAGAAAATGTGCATTACTAAGACTTAACAATGGCCAGACTATCATAGCTTACATTCCCGGGGAGAAGGCAAGCCTACAAGAACACGGTGTAGTCTTGTTTGAAGGAGGGAGGGTACAAGATTGTCCCGGGGTTAGGTATAAAATAATCCGTGGAAAATATGATGTAAATTAAAGAAAACTTTTTGATGTATCCAGTGTGGTTAATTTGTCTCTAATGGCCCAGTTTTAATATCGACATTTTTTATATTGAACTCTCTAAAGGTGAGTCAAAAACTCATTTTCCACTTGGCGAATTTGTTCGCGCGAAACGACTTTCCTTTGCATTGCTTGCGCTGAGAAGCAAGCATTTAATTTTAAATTCACGCGCTCCAGAGCAGGTGGCCTTCTCGTATAAGCAAATACTTGATAGGTTGTATAGCAGGTCGCCGAGCTACGGACGAGATACAGACAATAATAATACTAGGACGTTAAAATATGAACCTCGAAGAAACAACTCGATGTCACATTAAAATGCCGAGAAAAAGATTTTTACGGATTTATGTCATCATCATTATGACCATTACTGGTAACTATGAATGTTTAAATACATATTCTTGAAACTATTGCTGTGATCTAATATCGCAAATATGACATGTAGGTTATTCCGCGCTAATACAGTATTTGCAGTGAAGACTCCATTTTGAGTATACAAATTAACAGAACGAGAATGGACTCGGTGCAGATACTGATCTTATTGATTGGCGCAGAAGATTGCCAACATCAGTAGTATTGACAAGCAAATTCTGTCAGTTCTAATATACAAGACTACTACATAAAATACATACATGAAAATAATTCCCACTATTTTCCATACTCCAACTGCAGCTTGAACTAGTGTTTGCTACACGACAGTGAAACTATGGCTAGGTTTCTTCTATACTGGATAACTTTCCGTAGCGGCGCGAAAAAGCATCTATATCCGATACGGAATGTACAACTTTCTGACTTTCTCCGTTGCAACAATTCCTCTGAAAATAGCGTTCCTATAAAAGGTAGGGATAGGTGTTTTTTCACGTCGCTACGGAAAGCTACCACTCAGTGTAACAAGTGGCCTTATACCTTTACGATCGTATTAGTATTCGACTGTTCCTAGCAAGAGTTATGTTGACATTAACAGTCATTGTAAGCGGAGATTGTTTTGAAAACAAAGGACAGGTATCGAAACACACGAGTGATTTTATGCAATAAGTTTAACGAAGCAGAACTACCAGTCACATCTTAACGCATGACATCTCACATCTTGCTTTGTTTACAATGCCCTGCACTTTTTAATAACTACAGGAAAGAAAACACTCCCTTTTGTAAACGTTGGGGAAGTTTATGCGAATAAAACATAACACACACAAAATAAAAACATATCATATTAACAATTTTTTGCAGTGCTAGTTGTCACAAAAGCGAACTTTTCGATAAAACTCGCTTTCAAGAGGGTCTGAATGGGGTTAACTGACTACTTACATTTGCCTGAATTTTTGACTGACAACTGAGAAATTATGAAAAATGATGAGTCAGCTTTTTTGCAGTAACTGACTACTGACAGCTTGCAATATATCGCACTGACAACTGGCTTAAATTTTAGCTGACAACTGACACCCAAAGACCCCCATTAAGACCCTCTTTCAATCCCCATTGGCTCACGGCGCTCAAGAAACCGGAAGATGGAGGGCTCCAGTTCCACGATATTAGATTCTCTAGTCACAACATCGACTTTAACCGTTTCGGGAAACACGTCATGAGACAAAAATTCCCTAGGGGAAAAGGTATTTTTGAGAGGAGATTACTCCTAAGTGGCATTATTGCCCATGTGGTGCCAAGTGAATCCGTTATCGTGGAACCGGAGACAACCAATGTTGTTTTGTTCTTTACAGTGTCAAGGTTAATTTACCTCTTCATTAGATGTTCAGGAGAATTCTGTAATATATATTCTCTATTCGAAAATGCCACAATGAAATCTTCTTTTCCAATTTTTCCTTAGGATTTTTTACAGCCCTGCTGATGAAATGGCAGATGTTTAAAACAGTCAGAATCAATACTCTTGCCGAAAACCCAATGTCGTTGATTGTCAATGAAAAATACGATATAGGTCAGTTAAAGTAGAGCGCATGAGAGTGCGCGACGCGACCCAACACTTCATGTATTTTATTTAAGTCAAAACATAGTAGGAACACTCATATCTCAAACCTCTATTTTGTTAATCTAGAGCTTCAAATGTCCCCTGAAGGAAAAAAAACAAAGGATTATAAATTATCACGCAGAGGCCGCGGAAGCATTTCAAAAGTGAAGGGGTATTGGCCAAAAGGGGAACTTTTGTATATGACCGAAATCAAACGATTTTGTCAGAAAAAAGGGCACTTTTTTCACTTTTGAAAAAAGAAAAAGTGGGAGGGCACATGCTCCCATTGCCCCCCCCCCCC
>CACRXK020005498.1:0-25000 GCA_902702795.2 Paramuricea clavata
GCTTATTGAATCGCAGTATAATCGTAATATACTTTGTATCAACACTGTGTTCACAGTGCTCATTTTTTTTCACCTTAAATGCATTAACACATGCCTCATAAGGAAATACACAGTTACGAGCCAAAATTTCACTAGCATCAACCAATTCACTAGAATCCGAATGAAGACACCACCATAATCTTTGTGCATATACATTAAGATCTTGATTTCGTTCATAATAAGATGTGGGTATAAACGAAAACATTTTTATAAAATAAAATATTTGTAGTGTGTATGCGTGTATATATATACTTTTATCATTAATATTCTCATACCACAACCATATATAGTTAAAACCCGATAAATTAAATTTACATACAACACTATGAATACATCTTCATTTGTAAGTAATCACAAACAAAAAAAATGGCATGTAAGTATTGTCCTGAAAAATTTTCTTGTCCCTGTACATCAAAATGTGAAAAATGCTACAACGCTGCAAAAATCTATCGTGATGTGCTTCAAACTTTACATCAACCACCTATTTGGAATTCAGGAATAGATCGAAAACTACAAAGTTTTAACACACACACAGTAGTTCTACAAAATGGTGATAGATTCGCTGAAGGCTCCACAACGCCAAAGGATAAATTACTAAATTCAAAAGTTCACGTTCCGCCAAAATATCGCAAAGTTGAAAATGTACCCAAAATTCAAGCAAAATTGCCAGACAACATGGTCACCGATGTTGCAACTGATGAAAAAATAAAAACACGCGTAGATAAATTTACAAGCAGACAATATAAACAAAAAATAGAACAATTTTATTGTTTTAGATATATGTGCTATTGTAAAACACCATGCTGTAATCAATGTTTTCAACTATGTGTTTCATAAAAAACGTTTACACTACAGTGCAATGATTGTTCACTTTTGAATGTTTTTCACCACAGCCCGGACAAATCGCCTTTTCTTTACGATCCATCTTTATTTTCTGTTCATCGATTTTTTCTGCTTGATTACAATAGTGAGAATAATTAAAGAACGCACACTTGTCCACCCAAATACCGCTTTGCCATTCCTCCATTCCTTCAGTATCTCTATTCCCCACCCATTCCTTCACAGGCGAATATTTTTTCTCAACCCAGGGTTTCTTATGCTTTGAAGCCATGGCTATTACAAAAAATATACACGAGAACAACAAACTTTTATAAGCTACACTAATTTATTCATCACTATCATAATCATACACTCTACTTTATAGGTGTCACATTACATATATACAAAATCTAGTAATTTATAAACATTATCGCTATAAATTTTATGATTATTTTCACCCCCAACTAAATCAAAGTAAAATGTTGCGTCCCCAAGGATTTTATCGGTGGACTTAAAAAGCATTTCACAGCCAAATCGTTGCAGTATTTCTTCATAGCTTTCGTTGATTATCTGATGCCATTTCTCAAACAATATTGGGAATTGCTCACACCAATACTCTTGTAGTACCAAACTCTTTGTATATAAAATACCCTGTTGATTTATATCCATGCGTATCAATAACCAACACCAATACGCCACAATATTATTGTATATATCCTTTTGTTCGTCCACTGTAGTACATGAAAAAGGTTTCTCTATTTTCACATCTTTCGTTTTCGTCCAATCACACATTTTTGTTTTTGTCTATATAAATCTATGTCCGATCCTTCAACTTTCATACCCATTATAAATAGTCCCTCAAATTCCGCCACTTGAACCGTATTACAAACGGTAAAATAACGCCAAAACGGTTGAATATACGAGTCATGACAAAAACCAGCTAAAAAACAAGATGAATAATCTTGATTACCAATAACACACATACATGCTATTTCCCACTCCTCGTATGTTATTTCGAACTGACGCACCATTAATTGTACATTATAAAAAGTAACCGTAACAAACATGACCGTATATGGCAATGGTATTTTATTACCCCGGAGTTATATATTTACATGTGAAGTTTTAAAAAATTAAAATCAAACAATGGCTTTTGTAAATCATGATGCAGCTATTGAACCATTTAATACCGATTGCCAAACAACTTTGAAAAATGGTACAAAATGTGAACAACAACACTGTCAACACTTTGTCGCTTGTGAATTCGGCGATGATGAAAAATCCTTCAAGCAACGTTATTGTCAAGATTGTCGATATTTGTTATATGTTTCGTTGCGTCGCAAGACCGAAGAAATGAAAAAAAAAGAAAAAGCCAAGCAAACAGGTAAAGATTATTTTGTAGCCACAGGTTTCGCAGATGGTGATCTATGGCAATACGAACATGTAAACAGTGGAAAAGTATTTTGGAAACGTGTCAGCGCTGATACTGAAGAAATTATTCAAGCGTGCGGTGATCAATGGCTAAATGAAGAAAAGAAAAAAATGGCGGATGAAGAAAAAAGCGTCAAAAATACTCACCAAACAAAACTTGAACAATTTTTTAAATAAATCATTGTCGTCGTCGAGGACATAACTTTCTCTTAAATCTTTTACTAGCTACACTTTTTATACGAAGATACAAATAAATATTTATGCCCGTAGTCGACTCTAAGGCATGACGCAAATCTTCAAATTTTCTTGCATTTTCAATATTTGTTCTCAAAAATGATGGCGTCGAACTACAACTTATCATTTGGGGCATCATATACCCTTCGGTGGGTACATCAACTAAATCTGTTATACAACGTTCAATTTGTGACATTAATAACTTATATAAAATTTGATCATGACCAATATGGTCCAGAATTACACCTTTATCAATCAAATCCTCAATGAGTGTTTTCAATTTCCATCCGTCATTGCAATTGTCAAATTGATCAAATACCCAATCTTTTACGATTCTCTCAAAAACTTCGGCCATCCTTTCGCGAACGGTATGAAACATCGAATGTGAAACTCACCTCAATTCCCCTTTAATTCTTCCTCAACAAATTCATAGATTTTTTCATAAAACAAGTCCGCACCATTTTCTGTATAGTCCACATATAATTTATATAACATTATCATTTTTTCAGGTTTTAGATAATCCTTGTCTGACACGTTTTCCACTAAATTATTAAATAGATAGAAAACAGCCAAATCGTCTACAATATCCGTCCCGTACCAAAACCCTTCGTCGTCCATTATTTCGGTATCTTTTTTTAACCATATCTCCTCACATAAAAATTCATCTTTATTTTTTTTATGTAATTGTTTTTGTATAATATACATCGTAACATGATGAAGCAAATCCAACTGAAGCTCTTTATCGTTTTCACCGCGCCAAGGTCGCGGTAAATAATCATAGTCATTCTCAAAAATTATCTTCTCGATGCGCCTAAAATTTTCACACATTGCTTACGACGATTGACGTGTACTAACTTCGTCTCCAGGACAATATTCTGTTTTATCCTGAAAACAAAGTTAGCACATGCAATGGCCGGTTGGATCTTATGTGATGACACGCTATGCAAATATAATAAAACAGTGGGGCTATTGGAAACCCATCGGGAAAATTTAAAATATATCTTCATACTACACATCGCAATGAAACGAACATACGCGAACATTATATTTATCTTCAATGGCATTTAAACTACTGGGGTTATTGGCTCTACGCATCATCACATCATTGTGAAACACGTATGTGCGGTTTCATATATGAATTTTATCACTACATCGAAACTTTAAAACCGGCACGATTTACAGATGTAAAATGGCAAATTTATAAACATTTCGCATCAAAAGGATACCGATTAAATAAATAAATCTTTAAAATAGCAATTCGTACACTTTGTCAACGTACATATCTTCAACCACGACTAGACTACCATATTACAAGTTATCTATGCTGTTAACAGGTAAACATTTTAATTAACTCATTAACTGGCAAGCTGTTACAATGTTACCACCCCCTAAAGTGGCAAGCAATATGGCGAATTCATGATTGAATTGCAAGCTTTCACCAAAATGGCAATATCTCAGAAACAATTGCATAAAAAAGTCTGATCTTTTCAACCAAACATGAATGATATATGATTGACCAAATTTAGTTTAGATGACCTTGCATACCTATATATATCATTAGTTTTTTCAGTCAGTATTTTTATTTATAAAGCAGTGACACTTTGTTTTTCATGTCACTCATCACCTAAAGGAGCAATATCTCCATAAATTTATATAAAAACCAAAAAAAAATTCATTTACTAAATTAATACATATCTATATTACAACCAATTTTCATCTTTTGGGATATGAATTACGAAATTATCAAAAAATTTTAAAATTACTTCTTTGCTTTTTTGGGGCATCTTGTTTACAACATGAAATTTAGAACAGTAACTAAGTGTTCAAGTTCAACAAAGTGTGCAAGCCAAAACACAGTGTTTGTACATCTTTAAAGTTTTTTGATTGCTTCAAATATATTTAAAAGGACACATAGTGCTTAAATTTATTTATTTTAATATAAACCAAGGATGGGAAGGTGAGAAAATGGGAATTTTCTGAGGTGTTTTTAATAGAGACAATGACAGCCGACATTTTGAAAGGCACTCTGCGGTGACAAAACTAAAAGGTATTCACTTCTGTACTCAAAGCACTGAAAAGCATCATAAAGAGAAAAACACTTTAAACACATGTCAGGTAAGACTTTTAGCTCAATATTTTCATGCTTCTATTGGGAAAGCAACGGTTTAAAAGCCAAAATTATTTTGCGCGCCAATGTAGGCTGCAAAAAATGTCAGCCAGGCGGTTTCTTTTGAAGTCTGGCTCTGAAAAACAATCTCTTTTCTTGAGTTTGAAATAAGCCTTCATAAGGACTATTGTATAGAAATGTTTATCTATATGCTCACATGAAAAAGATAACCTAATATTCAGGTATTCCACATAGCTATAAAAGGGTGAAATAAGAACTTTCATCTTTGGTTGTTTGTCAGACGTGAGAAACCACATTAGTGCCATTTTGTCGCGCGTGCTATTTTATAAAATAAACACCTCAAAACCATAAACTTTTAGTTCAGAAAATTACAAAATTTCCCATAGAGATTATTAAAAATGTTCTAGTGAAGCGATTTCATGATAAATAAGTGAGCAATGGGCCCAAATGAACTGCTAAGGTTGGTTTTTGTTAGGACTTCAATTTCATGGCTTCCCGCAAAGGAAGCCATTTCAGAGAGAAGCAACATTTTGCAAACAACCGTCGCGACTTATTTTGATAACTTTTCCTTCTGATTCAACGTGTAGTTACTAGAAAATGATGTTGCATCAACATTATTATCTGCTTTATCGATTTAAAGTTTTATAGGGGATATAAAAAACAGTAAAAATGCATTTTGAAAGCTTTACAACTCAAGTGCGGATTTTTTGAATATTCGCACGCGGCAAGCAAGCGCGTTTATTCAATACACTTATTTTACACCACAATACGTCTGAAACGAGTTGTCATTTTAACACTAAATTGATGAAAATAGATATAACAGTGATTTTGGAATATCCTACTTATTTAGTGTAATTTAATACTCGAAGTATTCTTGCCAAAAAGGTCGAAAAGGTCACGTACGCACACAGTAAGTGTCGTTTGAAATATACTTTAGCTAAAATAACAACTTGAACAAGAAGACCAACAATGGGGTCACGAAAACAGTCGAAATTGCGCCCAAATTTGCATAAACAGTTCGTCTAAAAAGATAACTTTAAACTAGATTCTACCAACATTAATGCGGTCGAATTTTGCGAGTGTTTGATCGCATATTTCTACTCAAAAATACCCTTTAAAAAATCGTATATGCTCACTTGAGTTCCGTGTTCATCTTTCTTGTGATTTCCGACTTCTATTTTTAATAAAGTTTGGAGAAATCCTCATCTTTTTGGCTGAAAATCTCGCGCATGGTTCACAGAAGAACTTGGCCCCAAAACGTCAATACATTCACTTTCCTTTCATGCCAAATTTTCGTTGTAGATGATTCAAAAACCTCTTCTTTTTTCTCTTTTAAAACTTGCTGTGAAATCCGTCTTTGCAACAATGTCGCCATTATTCATTATTTTGAAAAACTAAGGTTTTGAACTTGAAAAACTTTGCGAGTTTTTGGCCGATTTTCTTGCATGATACATCGTTGAAAAGCTCGAATTTCGCGTTCTATTTTCGTATCCGTTGCTAGGCAACCCAATAAACACGTGCTCAAATATCATGCCCGCAAGTTGAGGTGTCATTTGAGGGCGTATGCGGGCGCATTGCCAGTTACCCACTTGCCAATCTCAGGGCGCATCCGGGCGCATTGCCAGTTAATGAGTTAAGTAACTTACCCAAGGTTACGTCGTCCGGCATATCACAAATTGAAAACACAAATTATCTAGAAATATTTACATCTTAAGGTGAGAATCGAACTCACTTTAACTTAGGACTACTAGCCGCTTGTCCCTAACCGGCCATCAGTTAAGTTTCTGAGAATTGGCATCCTAATGCGTTACCATTCCGCCACAATAGATGCCCGTACGGCAAACACGCACGCACATAAATACTAACTCTTTATTTTGGTATTTATACACGTTTCACTTCTTGCACACGATTATTACGGTATTCTTATATACACGCATGCGTATTTATTTTAGAAATGCTACCTGTCCTTAATGTACCCAGTCTATCAACGGATGCCCCAGTCATCGTGTGGTTAAACAGTCGTCTAGTAAAGATCATTCCCGTATATATGAATCAAAACAAGGAAGAATATTATGATTTCTGTGATATATGTGGTGCTCAACTGTACGGAATTGAAAAATGCAATGATGCTATACATCGTCGTGAAGAAATAAAAAACTCTAAACTCTTTTCTGCTGAAGAAAAAAATTGTCTCAGCTTGTAATATTTAAATAATACATTTTTTTTAAAACCAACTTCCGTCTATTTATCTATATAAACACTCGCACACACACAATTCCTAATTCGAAACAGCAAGGACTTTGTCCACCACTAGAAAGCTTCAAGACGTTTTGGAATTATATCAGCTTACACAATTAATTAATAACCCTACGCGGTATTACCCAGTCTAGCCAATCATTATTGGATGTAGTAATTGCGTCAATGCCTGAAAAAAAATTTTTTCAGGTGTAGTCCATCTCGGAATTAGTGATCACAGCCTCATTTACAGTATTCGGAAAATAAGTACAAGAATAAAAACTGATTTACAAGGTTCTGTCGAGTATAGAAATTTTAAGAATTTCAATATTCCTTGGGTAAGCCGGGAAGTAAAGGAAAAATTATTTAAAAGAGATGCTCTTAAGCGTAAAGCAATAAAGACAAATAAAGAAGAAGACTGGAGACTATATAAGTCATCTAGAAATGATGCCAACACTGCTTTGTGCAGTGCTAAAAGAGATTATTATGCAAACAAATTCACAAATAATAAACAGAATCCTAAATATGCTTGGAGAACAATAAACGATATAGTAGGTCGAATTAATGAAATTAAACTTCCAGGTAAAACTGTTACATCGACCGACGAATTAGTCGACATTTTTAATGATCATTTTAGTAATATTGGCCCAAAGCTTGCTGAGTCTATTCCAAATGACAATGACGTTAGTTTTCGAGATTTTATTACTCAACAAAAATCTAAGACAAAGAACAGTTTCTCATTTCGACCAGTGAGTGTAACATTGGTTTACACTCTTCTAGTTAATTTGTCTACCACCAAAGCAACTGGAATGGATAAAATTTCAGCTAAAATTCTACAAGTAGCAGCTCCAGTTATTGCACCTTCTCTTACTGAGATTTTTAATATGTCAATTGACTCGGATCAATTTCCTTCTGATTGGAAAGCTGCAAGGGTTATTCCATTGTTTAAGAAAGGTCAGCGGTCCATGTTGGACAACTATAGACCGATATCAATCCTTCCTGTAGTAAGTAAACTTGTGGAAAGAATTATGTATGATCAAATGTATGAGTATCTTAACCAGAATAATCTTTTCTCAAAACACCATTTGGTTTCAGACCTTATCATTCCACAACTACTACATTATTGGATTGTACGAACGAATGGTATACCAACATGGACCGTGGGCTGTATAACTTAGTTGTTTTTCTTGACCTAAAAAAAGCATTCAATACAGTCGACCACGAAATACTGTTAAGTAAGTTTGAAATGTATGGTTTCCAAAGGAAAGCATTAAATCTTTTACGTTGCTATTTGACGCACCGAACTCAAAGTTGTCAATTGGCTAGTATACTCTCGGTGGAGAAAGAAATCATTTGTGGCATTCCTCAGGGGAGTATACTCGGCCCTCTCTTATTTATTATGTATATAAATGATTTGCCAAGCTGCCTAGAACCCACAACTCCAAGAATGTTTGCTGATGATACTAACTTAACGGCAGTAGGCAGAACAATTAGTGAGGCGGAAGAGAGGGCGAGCGTAGACATGAGAAATGTTCAGAAATGGCTTTGTGCAAATAAACTAAGTCTAAATATAGCGAAAACCGAGTATGTTTTAATTGGAACACGACATAAAATAAGTAATATTGATACCCATCAAGGAGTTAAAAAAAATAATCAATTGATTAAAAAAGTTAAAAATACCAAAGCTCTTGGAGTTGAATTAGACGAAAACTTGAGTTGGGAAAAACACATTAACCATATCAGCAGTAAAATATCATCTGGTATTGGGGCTATTAGGAAAATGAGGGAGTATGTCGAACAAGACATTTTGATAAAAGTTTATAATGCCTTAATCCAACCTTATTTTGATTATTGCTGTGAAGTATGGGATACACTTAATAAAGGCCTAAGCGAACGTCTACAGAAATTCCAAAACAGAGCGGCTAGGTTGATCATGAACTTAAAAAATGAACATGGTCAGTCTATTTTGGCACAAAAATCTCTAGGCTGGGTAACACTTGAAGAGCGTAGGGCACAAGTGAAAGCCAGGCTCATGTACAAGACAGTTAATGGTTTAGCCCCCCAACGACTCTGCGAAGCTTTCCAAAATCTGAGAGGTTCTTCAACAAGGTTTTATATTCCAAGACCAAAAACGGAATCCTTAAAAAAAAGCTTCCAATATAGTGGGGCTAAACTATGGAATCAGATACCTGAAGAGATAGCAATTCGGTATCGTATAATTCGTTCTGTAAAAAGCTATCTTCCTCGACCTTAATCTCGACTTAAAGTAGTAGTTAATTTTTTGTCTAAATAGGTATATAATTGTATTTGTTATGTATGTAATATTAGAGCTAGTATATAAATAATAATTTGTAAGTACACATCCCTTTTGGAAATCAGCTTTTGCTGAAAAGGCCAATGTGTTTAAATAAAGTTGATCTATCTATCTATCTATCTACACACACACTAATATTAAAACTATAATTTTTTAAACCTACTTTTTTTAGTAGGATTCTTTTTAACTTAAACAACAATTACAACAAGGCTAAATTTAATTTAACTTGTTGTAATCGTCGTTTTAGTACAAAAGGTTTGCACCCCTTAAATTCTCCTTATAACTATGAGTCGTGTAGCTGTGGTTGGTAGTAAAAAAGGTAGCGTTGCCCGCGCAAAAGCAATACCGTGGACAAAACGAACAGTCGAAGGTTCAGCAATTCAACGCGGTGGATTTTTTAAAAGTTTCTCAGATGCAGTTTTGGGCGGGACTGGTGTCGCTATGGTTAAAAAAAGAAAAAAAAGACCACCGAAACAAAAGGGAGGTTTGTTGATCAAAAAGGCTGGTAAAAAATGGAACAAGCAATGGGGTGGTCGTGTAACATTATATTACATGAGACGAATGGCAAAAATGCAAAAAGGTGTTTTTTTATCGGGGTAATTGATCATTAACTCCTTATTTCTTTGCTCCTTAATTATTTCATTGATTTCAAGTATAATTTGACATAACACACACAGACAATTACATTTACATTGTTGACCATCATTTTCCTTGTCACAAACACATTTACA
The DNA here is from genome assembly GCA_902702795.2 of Paramuricea clavata. Lineage (NCBI taxonomy): Eukaryota > Metazoa > Cnidaria > Anthozoa > Malacalcyonacea > Plexauridae > Paramuricea > Paramuricea clavata. Next base: position 9,932 of record CACRXK020005498.1, read on the forward strand.
TTGGTCTTTGGTCCATGGGATTACATGATTATTTGTTGCCATTATGAATAATAATTTAAAACTGTTTTAAAACAGACAACAACACCGCCAGTGAAGCAATGCGTGAAGACGAAAAGCGAAGCTGGTTTATAAATACTTTTGTTGATTCTAAACCCAAACTAAAAAAGGAGACGAAGAACTGCAAAGTTTTCCTTGGCTGTGTGGATATGGTTTGGTCGCTCGAAACAAGAAAATCTCTCGTCCATATCTATATCTTGTAATTAAAAGAGACATGAAAATATCATTTGAACGTATACTTGAAGAAAAATTCAAGTGTAACAACGCTAAGGAACACTTCAAATTTCTTCAAGAACCCGAAAGAAAAGCAGTTATTAAATTTTTGTAAATAAAATAAAATAAAATAAAATGTGTGGAAAAATATCAATTTCACCCCATTATCCCCAGCGATCCCCCATGATCCCCTGCGATCCCCCGCGATCCCCACCTACCCCTTACTATCCCCACGCGATCCCCAAACCGGATGTGACGTGACCACTGTCAATCAATGTCACGTGACACCGGACACTTTAAAATCACCACCAAATTCAAAATACATCACTTCGGTCAACCAGGGCTTCGGAGACACATCCGGTCCACGTGGCCAATAAAATACACTATTGCACAATGATTAAACTGGCCGAGCGATACAAACCCGACATTTTGCGGGACTGGCCACCATATCATTTTTACCCCCCATCCGTGGAACACAATCACAACATTTTTTTCGCTGAATCAGCTCTTTTCCTAATACAATCTTATATTAAAAAAAAATTCCCACACCCCCACTAAAAAATCGAGTACTTTGTCCCCACTATTACTGACAAGAATTGGAACAGCCTTGTATAGTAACAGTGTTCTTTTGATCTCCAAGGTTAATATTTAGGACCCGTGAAAATGCATTATCCTGTTCGATGACAATGGAGTCTACTTCCATCGTTTGGTTTGGGTCACCTACTAGTCTGCAAAAACATGACGAAACGTGTTTCTTGATACTTTCTTCTTCAGATAACTTTCTTTCAATGAGTTTTGTCATTGTTACGTTGTCTTTCGTCTTCGCAATATCAAGTGGACAAACGGTGTTTTCAAAATATTGCAATACCGATCCAATTTCAATGAGAAATTGTGCTGCAGCGTTGTGCGACTTGTGAAGTGCTAGAGTGAGCGGTGTTTGTCCTATTCCGTCCTGAAGGTTGATTTCAGCCCCTGTTAACACCAGACATTTTACAAGTCTAGTATTTCCTTCAAAAGCAGTGAGATGTTGAACAGATCGGAGATACTGATCACGGGCAGGTGCCCACACATCATATTGGTCCTCTATGCTTGATAGCAGGTTTTCATCGACCATGCGAACTGAAGCTAAACGACGTAACCCGTCAAACACTTGCTTTGTTCGACGATCAAGCTCTTTATTAGCTTTTTTTAAACTGATATTATTGATAAGCTCTGCCCATTCGCTTGAATTTGTTGTATCCATGTCTTAAACGTTTGTTGCTAAAGTTGGAATCTTTGATTTGAGACCATGTGTGTGGTCATGACACATGTGGTCAAAGGTCAACACTAGTTTTCTCACGTCATTTTGCAAATTGCTGATATACAAACTTTTTCCAAAAAACCCCCAGTCTCTGCTCTATTAGTCTGTGGTTTTGTGATTTCATATATGAAGCAGAAGAGTGGTTTGGTCTGGGGTTGACGACATGCTTCCCGAATATTTGTAAATATAATATGGCGTTCTAATCTAGAACAACTGTTTTAACATTCAACTGGGGAATCATGAATATTTAGCGTATAATAAACCTTTTCCACCTATAGCTATGTATGCTTTTGTAGTGTGTTCATGGTTGGAATCCAGCACAGAAACCCTGACAGCGTATTCGGTTTTGATCTAGCGAGTGAAGGAGAATGGAATTTTAAAGTCAAAACCACACAAATTTTGGTCATACATTTGCCTTTTTCTGACTTTGTATTGACGGGCAACAAGAATGAAAGGAATAACACATTAAAGAATAAAGCAAATGAAAATGAAAGCAAGGAAAGGTGACATGTTGTTGATTAATGCATGCTTTAAATTACTATTATTTGTTGGAACAAACAACACTTGTACACAAATAAAAGTTAACTAATCTACTACATTCATACCCCTCTCAAATTTACAGAAGGCTAATTAAAAATCTGCTAGATTTTAGCAGATCATGTGACCAAATCCTATCCATATAGATTATAAATAACACTAGAGGGAGCATCGAATGTAATATTCAGTAAAAAAAAGAAAACGTGGCTAATGGAGGGGGGAAATTGAAGTTCCGGATGTGTACTCGTGTTTCCATTGGTAAGGAGTTTCAATTTAACCAATGAGAGTATGATTTTATATACAGGATTTAAATTTGCACCCTTCCCACTTGCACTCTCTCATCTTTCCGTCGCCCCCTCTAGTGTTATTTATAATCTTTATGCTCCTACCAGGGTCTTCGCTCCTGAAGAGTGAAGACTCTGGGTACGAGGTTGCTATTAAATTACTAATATATATTACGATTGGAGTCTAAATAACTTGTTTTGTTCATTTGTTGTTCATTTTAATTGTTCAATCACTCATTGAATCCTCTTCGTCATCTTGATTCACAACAGCAATGATTTCTTCATCACCGTTTTCGGTTATTTCTTCAACTGTACCTTTTCCATGCAAAATTTGTTCGTAATCATGTTGGGTTTTCTTGTGATATTCTAGGCTTTTTAAAAAAGCAAACCATTTGTACGCTCTGTCAAGGTCGAAATCCTTTCCAGAGCTTTGAAGAGGGATAAATTTCGGCTGTTTGTCAGAGACAAAATCAAATTCTTTTTTAAACAGATCCAAATTGCTGGCAGCTCCTAGGGTGGTGCACTAGTTTTCATGAGAAATTGGCAATGGATATATTTGTGCTTCTTTTGCTGCCATGTCTGGAAATTCGTATGGGATGCTAGGAACAACTATCTTATATTGCTGTGATGTCTCTGATTCGAGTGATTGAGATAACATACGCTGTAAATCTTCACTTCTCATGTTCCTCAGTTGTTCTTTTGTTACGTTAACAGTGTTAAAAGCGACATCCATTTTCCACAATCTATTGCGCTCCCGGAATTCTTTCCATTTGTACTCATGAGGTGGGTTATTTTCTGTAAAACAAAAGTTTAAATAATACACTTTTAATACATATGCAAAAGTATAAAACTTGTTTTGAATGTTGAACTGCCAGTTCGGTCACCAGTGAGCCTTATAGTGAGTACATGAAATATCACATTGAACCCGAAAAATAATATGTCTTTTCGATAATTACATCATAAATACTTTCTGGCTTGGGAGCCTCACTCTTGTTTCATGCTCCCAGGCCAAAAAAGTATTTATGACGTCATTATCGAAAGGATGTATTTAGACAAGTCCACTTGTGGTCGATATTTTTTACGTACTGATAAGGTCTTCGTATTTCAAATCTTTAAAAGCTCGTTGTGGTTCAACAGATGACTTATATTGAAACAAATCTTCTATCCCACTTATATCCACCACACGCCAGCCACAAACAGTAAAATCCCATATTTTATTCTGCTTCACTTTATCTTTATGCAACTTAGAAAGTCTGAGGTGCCTCATTGATGTCCGCATCAGCTGCATGTTATCCTGAAAGGTAACCACAGGTGTTTCTTTTTCTACTTGCATATCAATCAAAGATTTATAGTTTTCCATTTGAACTCTCAGTATTTTGATTCTGCAAAATAAGAATCAACTGATTAAATAAGTTTAATTAATAAGTACTTATAGACAGAGAAACGTGTATGTAACATTTCTCGTGGACCAAATCATTATGTCACGTTTTCGTATAAAGATCCACACATATTTTGCAATGAAGATTTGTCCATTGCATACCGTAATCCCATTACTAAGCTGCCACTTAATCACTAAGATTCAACTTGTTACAATAATTATAAAAATATGCATTGTAGTTAACTTGCAAGACAGGGTAACATTCTGACAATCCTAAACGTTGTAATAATCCAATCATGGATGGCCCAGCACCAAAACAAAGACAAAGAAGGCTAAAGAGAATTGGTATATTGTTGCTAGCATTCTGGTCTCTTGCATCTATAAGTGATGCCAGAAGATGAACGGCAGCTTTCATTTTCATGCTGGGGATCTTGATGGTATTTCTAGAAGCATTTGGGGATAAAGCAAGTTGCTCTAATACTGATACGATTGTAGGACAATTAATTTGGAGCTTTTCCATCATGACTTCAAACAATTTAGGATTCAGGACGTTTGTAAGGTCTTTGACTTCACGGTCTGTCAATCCAATGTTGAACACTTGCTTTGCTAAAATTTATCTCACTCTTGATAACATATTTCTCTGAAATAGAGAGTAAACCTCCAAGCATTTGGCCACTTTCAACAATCTCTTTGTACAACTCTACCACAGCCTCCTGCTTGCTCATGATTTCAGATGAGAGGAGAACATACTGTTCGAATGATGTTTCTATTTGTACTAAATTGTCTGAAAGTTTCTTATAACTGGAATCAAGGTCTACAATTTGTGATTTCAGTTCTCATATTTCTTTTTCCATGTTTGAGAGCTTACTTCTTGTGCTAAAACCACTTGTCAATTCAACATCTGCAGAATGAATAGAAATTATTAGATAATACTGTACTGTACATCCAGTTTTACCATATAGACATGTATATGAAATATGTCATTTCGGGGTTCGCGACGGTATCTTGAATGTACTGTTTTCACTATTGTGTTCGCCCCAATTGCAAATTTACCTATAGGTAATTCCTAAGAATTCCATTGTTTTCGCTATTGTGTTTGCCCACTTGGCAAGCTGGAAGAAGTTATTTTGCTGACCTCAGAATGACATTTCGTCAAAACGTTTTTCTTCAAGATTGGTTTAGGAACAAACTTGCATAGAGTAGGATTAGGTTAGGATTAGGGCTAGAGTTGGTGTTTAGAATTGGTTAGTGTTAGTAAAACTGTTGCTTTGTTGCGTTTTATCACTTTGAGGCCAGCCAAATCACCTCTTCCTGACAAGATATCATTGTGAACCCCTTAATGGCTTTTTAAGTTGTACAATAGAAACAAATGAGAAATTGACCATATATACATTAATAAATTTTAGTATAATTACATATGTGATTATTAAATATTCTCCGTGCTGATTGGCTGCTGTTTATGTGTTTGTATACGCGATAATCACCTAAAGCATTGTTCAAAATGGCAGCAAGCCATTTTTGTCAACATAAGTTACGAAGAAAGGTGTATTTTTACTCTTTTCCAAATTTCACCTATGAGTTTATACTAATTCAAAAACAATTATTCACCTCAAGCTTGGTGAATTCATTTTGACTTTAATATCTCCGTTTTTATTCACTAATAATCACATTTCCTTAGTGAATGACTGTTAAATAATGCATGATGTATGTATTCTGACTAAAAAAACAAAAGCTAAAACAGAGCTATACCTACTGAATGCTTGTATACTGAGAAAGGCAGTAGGAAGTTAGATCATAAGGTATAACATAAAATAATCAAAATATGCCATTAATATTACCATTGTCATTATCTGAAAATTCAATCTTGTTAAATTGTTGAGCCAAATTTTCAACACTTGACAAGGTTCCACCTTTTGGTTCTACGTTTTGATTAACTCACTTCGAGCTCACATTCTCGGACAAGAAATGGAAATATATTGATAAAAGATAAAGATTTGAAGATACAGGCTTGCAAATAACACTCTAAATAATGTTTTGGATGGGGATTAGAACAAGACTATTACAAAGACGATGTGTTTGAAGGGGATGCTGTTATTTTCAGTGAAAGGTATGGCTAGTCTATATTTTTGTTCAGACAATTGCATAATTTGATAGTATATGATCTTGTTGGAATTTGAAAGGCCCATAAATCGCTACAATGTTGATAATAACTGTATCTTTTATTTCTGAATGAAATGGTGGTATTTCTGTCTTCATAGCATGCACTGAACCGAAGATACTAAAATATGAGCCATCAACTGCTCGCGGACGACGCAAAATGGACTGGTTGATAAAGAGTTAAGCAATATTATTTGTGGGAAAATGTTGTCGCAATGTTTTATATTATACTATAAATTAAATTAATTAATGTTATAGGAAATAGCATCGCTGTTTCCTTTTCTCTGTCTGTCACTATTCTAACAAAATGAAAACCATATGGGCAAACATGTTACACAAATTATTGCTAATTCATTTTTGTGTTCTAGAAAATGCCTGCCACTGCATTACCAACTCCTCTATTGCAACATGTCCAGGGAAGTACGAGGTCAATTAACTTACCTCTGAACCAAGACAACAGAGAATTATATCTTTTGAAAGAACTCTATGGCTATGATTCATTTCAGGTTGGGCAGTTAGAGGCAATTCAATCGATACTGCAAGATAAAGATACATTAGTTCTAATACCAACTGGAGGTGGTAAAAGTCTGATTTATACCATGGCTGCTGTTCTTAAGCAAGGACTTACTATCATCATTGAACCTTTAAAATTCATTATGGAGGAACAGGCTGAAAAGCTTAGACAAGAACAAGTCCCAGCCTTTTTAACTCATAACTCATCCCTTACAGACACAGAGATGGAGTATGTGGTCAATGCTCTTTGTCGACAAGACCTACCATTTGCTATCCTCTTCACCAGCCCTGAGTGTATTGTCTCCAGCAAACTGCTCAACATTCTCAGGAAGTGGAATGATGCAGGCAATTTAAATTTTATTGCTGTCGATGAGGCACATTGTATTGATATATGGGGGCCAGATTCAGGCCAGATTACCTTAAAATGGGTCTACTGAAGGATTTCAATGTTCCCATCATGGCTCTGACAGGTACATGTACAAACAGAGTCCAGAACAAGATAATTACTACATTACAGATGGAATCATATGAGACAATACAAGTAACAAGTTCCAGAATAAATTTGCATTTACAAATACAACCAAAAACAGACAAGCCGAAGAAGCAAATTGCTGACTTCATCAACCAGCCTTGTCAACGTCAGTGTGGCATTGTTTATTGTGCACGACGAAAAGACACTGTTGATCTTGCACATGAACTAAAGTCTGCAAATATCAATGCTGTTTTTGTTCATGGTGATCTCAATGATCTCGAAAGAAGAAAGCATGAGCGTGCCTGGACTATTGGTCTTGCCCAAGTGATATGTGCCACTAAATCATTTGGCATGGGTATTGACCGAAAAGATGAGCAATTTGTCCTTGACATGTGCTTTCCCGAAAGCATTGATGATTACTACCAAGGCATTGGTCGTGCTGGTAGAGATGGACTACTTACATTGTGCACACTGTTTTTCAAACATGAAGACCGATCATTCCATCTCCATAACATACTTAAAATTGAAGACAAGGACTATCAAGAACACAAATACAACATGAATAAAATGGTAAAGTACTGTGACAGTGGTTCTTCATGTCACCATAGATGTATTCTATCATACTTTGAAGAAGTTTCACCAGAATGTGAAGAACATTGTGACATTTGCATTGGAGATATACAATCACAGAAAGACTGTACTATAAACGCGTGTCAGAAATTTTCCGGACTGTCAACTAAAAGCGGACTCTCAAATTTCGGTGTTTTATCTGCAGAACGCCACCTGATGCATACGCAATTTCCGAGTAAAGTATGCTTGAGCTAATTTAGGTGTGAACACGCACGAAGGCTTAAAAAATGTACGCAAAACGCACATAAAAATATCTGTATCGCTAATTAAGATCAAGGGATCAGGAAATTGGTTGACATGTTCCCTGAGGGAATGTTAACCAGATGTTTTTTCCTGTCATCAAATTAATCCTTTATTATATTGCAATTATATGTGGTCTGTTGTATAATAAGACAATGGAGTAGCTAGATTTACAGTAGGTAATATAGCCTACATATATACAAATATATAATACCTATAAATTCAACGTCCATCAGTAAAGATACATGTATTTCGTTCATTTAAACTTGGCAATGCCAATGGTATATATAGTCGCACATTTTGATATTTTATGATGAACGCACAAAATATGAACGCAACATAAGATCAAAATGTAGAAAATAGTAAGGTCGGAATAAACAGTATATGCCCGTGGTCTTATTCGAGGGAAAGAAAAGCATTCTGAGATCGAATTGAAGTATATGTGGGGAATGCATGGTCCAGCATTGTTGACACTATCACTATAAACGAACACAGGAAAACAATAGAAGTATTCCTTTACCTTGTATGTATCTTGAGCAATACCATCCCAACTTCCAAGCCAAGTTTAAATCATCCATTGAAGTCCAGTTCGTTATAACAACGCTTACCGTGCTAGCTTCATAATCAATGCAGTAACTTATAATTTTGCGCGCTCACACGCGCTTTGCTCAAATCACGAGTCACAGTGTAGGGTTACAATTATTATGCTGTTCAAAGTTCAATGTCGGAATAACTGATAATTGAATCAGTTATCAGTATACTCGCATCATATACGCAAAAAGTGCGAACGACCTGTGAAAATATGCATTCGACGCACAAGTAAGGGAAACAATCCGCATAAAAATTTTAAGGGCTTTTATACGAGACAACTTACTAGACAACTTTGCTAAGCATTCCGTAATCAAAGTGAATAATGTGAATAATTATTTACGTACCTATGATCCAGCCTATACATCACGTCATTATGACGAAAACAATTTCTATTTTATTACCAAAAATAAGCAGGACTTCTTCAGGAATTCGTTTTTTGTAAGGTCAGCAAATCTGTGGAACAGCCTCTCATTGCTACTTAAGAGTTGTACATCAATATCTGTATTCAGTTCCAGACTACGTAAAATGTATAAAGAACGACTGCTATTTTACAGCCCTCCTGGCTGTTCTTAACTTTATAATATCCTATGGTTTCCTATTCATGTAATGTGTTTAGTCGATGTATAGACATTTATTATAGGAGTTAGGTGTCAATTGGGACGCAAGTCCTGTTCCTCTCTCCAGTCACACCTATGGCTATGTTGTATTTTTGCATGTTTTATACTAGTGTCAGTAATCAATCTTGTTTGTATGGAAATGAATTGTGACAAATTAAATTAAATTAAGTGACGGTATCATGATGGAAGTAAGGATTTTTAAAGGGAGTTCAATTTGTTGACAGAAACATTTAGCTAAAAATGAACACATATATATTAATAAATAATTGACATGAATGATCATGATGATAGCCGATATATAAAGTCTAACTACGTTTGGAAGCAATATTTACAATTATGAAATTACATTATGCCTATATAATATAATTTTGTTTGATTTTCAGTCTTCTTAGGCATACATGGTGGTCACACTTGTCTATAGACACTGTCTTGTGCTCATTTGTTATGTCTCATTTATTATGTACATGCATGGTGCATGTGTATGCAAAATGTGAGATAGCATTTGATACGTATGCATTCGACACACAAGTGAAAGAAAACAATGTACGCATAAATATTTCAAGAACGTTTTCCGACACAAGCTAGACAAAACTGGAACTCGTGTATGTAGCATCTGCATCTGTCCTCTAGTCTATATTTGTTACATTATTAAAAAGAACTGACAATTTGAAGTCTGTACAATCAAAAATGTTCTATGAGCCTTTGTACGTATGGCACTTGCACCTTTTTGCATATCGATATGTAAGCAGGACCATTGGTTGAATTACAATAAAAAAGCGTTTCAGAGAATGTAATCTTAAAACCTGAAGATGCATGAGGTAAGTTTAATTGCAAAACGTTGTTTGTGCATGAGTGTAAAAAAACCCGATTAGGCCTATCAATAAAAAAACCTTGCTGCGCATGCGGATGGTCTTTACACTGGACACATATATTACTGACTAACATGATGAGTCTTAATAGAGAACGTTCGTGCATAAACCTTCTTGCATATGCTAATCTTGTTATAAACTATATATGTATCTATACTGTTATATTACTTATATATGCCATTTTGAAGACTTGCAAGTGGCAACTGCGGAGTTGTCAAGGTGACTATTAAAAAATTACATTTTGACTGAAAGTCAATTTTGTCATTTTACTTTTGACATGCAGTTTATATTTATTTAGGCGCCGATTACATGGAGCATTTTCAACCACGGGGTTGAACTCAGCCCTGTTTACTGGGTTGAAATTTCAGCCCTGTCTGTAATACAAAACTCTATCAAAATCAAATGCGCGATTACATGACAAAATTTTCAACCCAGGGCTGAGTACAACCCCGGGGTTGAAATTTCAACCCCGGGGTTGAACTCAGCCCTGGGTTGAAAATTTTGTCATGTAATCGTTTCAACCCAGGGCTGAAATTATCATGAGTTATTCGAGCATACGTGGTAGTGACTATTTATTACAAGAAAACAACATAAAGGCTTTTTTACTTCCGCAAATCGATGCCGAGAACGTATAGTATAACGTTTCAACCCTGCGGTTGAAATCGTCCATGTAATCACAAAAAATTTCAACTCGGTTAACAGGGCTGAGTTCAACCCCGGGTTGAAAATGCTCCATGTAATCAGCCCCTTAGTGAAATTCTAGTTCGTAAAAGAATGGATGTTCGTGAATAAAATTAAAGTGAATCGTGCACGAAGTACATTTTAAAATTGATATTACAGACAGTAACGTTTACTATTTGTCTTGTGCTTATTTGTTATGTCTCATTTATTATGCACATGCATGGTGCGTGTGTACGCAAAAGTGAGATAGCATTTGATACGTATGCATTTGACGCACAAGTGAAAGAAAACAATGTACGCATAAATATTTCAAGAACGTTTTCCGACACAAGGCAAAACTATAGTATAGAACTTATGTATGTAGCATCTGCATCTGTCCGCTTGTGTAGATTTGTTGCATTTTTAAAAAGAACTGACAAGTCTAGTGTACAATAAAAAATATGTTCTATGAACCTTTGCACATATGGCACTTGCACCTTTTTGCATATCGATTTGCAAGCAGGACCATTGGTTGAATTACAATAGTAAAAAAGCTGTTTCAGAGAATGTAATCTTAAAACCTGAAGATGCATTAGGTAAGTTTAATTGCAAAACGTTGTTTGTGAGTGTAAAAAAAACCCGATACCTTGCTGCGCACGGATGGTCTTTACATTGGACACATATATTAACTAACATGTGAGTCTTAATATAGAGAAAGTTCGTGCATAAACCTTCTTGCATATGGCTAATCTTGTTATATAAACTATATATATATATATATGTATCTAGACTGTTATATATGTTATTATGTCTCATTTATTATGCATGTTGTGTGTACCCTATGGCTATATGCATGCATGCATAGACTAATAATTTATGACTGATCTCGTGTTGATCCTTACTGATCCTTATAATTATATGGCTGATCTCGTGTTGTTGCGTTTGTGCATGCCATCAGGCGATATATACTGGCGCGAAATGTACCAATTATGCTATATATTTATGCCTGAACGCATTTTTGATGCAAAGCAATACGCATAAAATGTTATTGAATAAATAGTAGTTCTGTATGGTCTATATGCCAGCGAATCACTACTTAATTCGCCTTCAGTTTATAGCACAAATGTTGAACCAAGTCAGTAACATATGACGATATATATGTTTCATATATCTAGACAATATAATGTATAATAAAACTGTAGTAGTACTTGAAAAGCAAATATGACAGATATGTAATTCAAACATTTACAAGTTCCGTATTATATAAATATTACAATATATATCGTCAATATGTGATAAAAAATAAATGAATATATTATATAGGGTGCAGATGCCCCGCGTATTTCAGTTGAAAAATGCCTCATGCAAGCGTGTTAACTGAAGGATGGTATGTTTTAACACTATCAATAATGACTGAGAGGCATTTCCGTTGATTTTCTTATTGCTATGGATGCTTTTGGCACACAAGAATTAGCGCAACTTTTGAGGTTTGAAACAGGCAATATGTGCACGACACCTCTCACAATAGGCAAATTAAATCCTATTTCTCAAACCAACTTATCCGAGGACTAAACAACCATCGAAATTCGCCTCCGCAATTATGCATGGAGGCATATGCCGAAGCAAATCCACCAGTTATACCTTAAATTTACAAATTATAACTACAGCATCTGTCCCGTTTTTTTGCGTTATCTATATAAACCACTCGGTTTGTTTGTTTGTTTGTTTGATTTGTTGTCATCGACGTTGCCGTTGGGCGAACGACTAACTGAAGATTTTATTCATACTTTACAAAATATGTAACTGATTTGAGGTTTCAGCGTCGGCTACGGTTGATATATAGAACAAACTGCATGATGGTTTAAAGACGACACGTCGACGCATTTTATGATTGTCGTGTGATTACCCTCAAATTGATTCTTTCATATATTTAATTACATTCTTTAATCACCATGCACTATCTTCCTTCTAAAAATATTTTAAATCAGGAATTTGTTCAATTTGTAAAATAACAATAAATTGTCAAAAGTTATGTCAAACGCCGGAATCCACACTCGTTCCGAAGGAATTTTTTAATTCATTGCGCGCCTCGGCAAAAATATTGCCGAGACAAACTCGAAAATTATCGAAAGCCTTCGGCAATTATTTTCCGAGTCAAAAATAGTTGAATTACGAGGGTTGTTAAATTTAAAACGAGCCATACATGATGTAAGTTATGCGTAGGGACTGAGGTCAGTTTTAATTAGGGTTACTTTTACCTCCGAGTTGTCATGCATACACGAGCATTTGGACTGATTATAGGTAGGATACAATTTGCATGTGTGTACATGCATATGCATGCAGTTCGTGTTGTTCTGACGAAAGCCCGAAATGCCAAAAACTAATTTGATTATGTAAATCACTTGGACTTAGTAAACAAACACTGACTAATAGAATCTTAGGCTTGTAGTTGTATAGTTTTTTAACTTAATATTTTATTATTATCAAGAAACTCGCCCAATTGGCCCCTTTCCCATTTACTGCGGAAGAGTATTTATTTTTACATACACACACATAAATACGTATAATTACATACAATAATCAGCGGTCTATATATATTACAAGATTTCACAGTAATCAGTAGCGTAGGCAGCCCATGCAACGATTTAGTCCCGCTATGCGAATATTTTCGTATTCATTGACTGTGAAAACAATCAATTTTTAAATAAATGAATAATGATAATAATTTTGAATTTGCATAGCGGGACTAAATTGTTGGGCTGGCTACGCCACTGACAGTAATATTATATGGCTATATTCAGTGACATTCACGAATCCTTCACCTGCACACAGTACACTGAGTATGAAACTGGTAAAGTGCTCGAGAAACGACACGAATAATCTTTTGCTCGACATGAGTAAATTAGCCAACCATATTGTTCTATTTTGCTCACATGGTAATACTGCATCGATACCTGGTGAAGTATATTGATCCAATCCTTGGACTGGATCAAAATTAACTAACATCTAACTCCTCGCATTTTAATTATATGTTTTCATCCATGCAGTCCTCGGCTTCGCCTCGGACTTGATCAAATTGCGCGTACTCAAAATCAACTCCAAATAGTCAGATTTGAAATATTATATGTATACTGCAAGGAAAGAATTTCGATGTTTCGACTAGTCTGGAGAATCTTTCTGACGCAGACGGTTTGCGTGTGAAAGTTTATGCAAGTTCAGAAAGTTCACTTCCTTTTGGGGCCGATTACATGGTCATGGACATAGTGCATGCTTTTCAACCCTGGAGTTGAACCTAATTCTGATCGGGTTAAAATTATATTCCAATAGTAACACCGAATAAACTCAAGTATAGCTAGCTCAGCACTGGGTATAAATTATACATGACAAAATTTAGCGCTGAGTTAATCAGGGGGTGTACAATTTACCATGTAACCGTGCACTTGATTTAAATAGAGTTTACGGAGTTCAACCTCGGGATTGAAAATGCTCCATGTAATCGGCATGTCTTGATCTTTTTAGTGAGTTTTTTGCCGTTTACTCTTTTTTAAAATAACACATATGTCCTCTATCTCTTGGAAGTTCTGGAGTAGATAAACTCCACCGTTGATGTAGTGTATCTCCACAGCCGAAGAAATTATTTGGTCAAAGGCAAAACCTTCGATCTCCTTATCTTGAGCACTACTCTCTTTATACTTGTGCCCCACGTTCTTTTTCAGAAACATGGCTTCTCCTCTTTTCAAAGCCAAATCCACATTGGTGACTTTTCCAACGTAGAACACGTTGGTGCCAAAATCTGTTGCGATCCAGTCACCAATCTGAATGGATTCTTCCTGTTTACAAACAGAATCAAAATTGGTCGTAATGATGATAGTTATTTAGCGAGTATAAGGGGTCAAGTTGGGATCTTGAACAGAATGAATTATTGTTTCAGAGAGTGAGGAGAGTTTTTAGGAGACAGGAGTTTCATGTATTTACAAGACGTGCCACTTATAACACATTCTAGACATAATACTAATTGCATGCACGCGCATGCGTATTCAAATTACCTTTTCGTTGTTTTGCTCTTTACCAACATCCTGTTCATTGTGCTCTGATTGTTGGTTAATCTATGAAATATATGAAGGAAAATTGATATAGAAAAACCCAGCTCCCAACTTTTCAGATGGTAATTTTAATAAACTTACTTCAAAATCGCCATCTGTATCCGTTCGCTCAGGCGCTTCATCACTTCCCAAAACTAAAATATCCTGTTAAGGTCAGAAAGAAAAATAAGTTAGCAAATGTGAACATGATAATAAGGTCTTTTTTTCCGTAATAAGCGTTTAATATTTCAAAGGCGGTTGCGTTTTGTATACCTCATCTGCAGTTTCAGTATTTGATTGCGGTACTTCTGTACCCCCATCGCCATCGCTTGTATTTTTTTGCTGCTTCCGTATCTGGTCAATCTCGATGACTTTCATTTGTGGCTATCTTTCAATAAAGTATGTGTATATTGGTTTGTTGACTGTTGTTTTATTTTACTTATTTATTTTAAGTCGGCATCTATAATAT